>CATIWQ010694027.1:0-13477 GCA_949673415.1 Euphorbia schlechtendalii
GAGAACATTGTAGGCTTCGTCCGTACAACAAGTACATCACTCCGATCCCACAAACAGAAGCAATGTAAAAAACAGTTGACATCAATAGTCCAACAGAACAACTGCATTAAAATAATACAGACAGATTTATAGAGTGAATTAAGGTTTATGGTGCTGCTAAATGCTAATTTAATAACAAATGGATTGCTCTAATCACCTTTCCTTCATTTCTTTATCAGGCATCCAGTAGTTATTCCACCATGTAATAAACTCAGTCACACTTACAAGTTGCAGCACTAGAAAAACCCTGTTCCATAAAGTTTACATCTTTTCTTCAATTTAGCAATATTCCTATTTTGGATCAATTATTCAAAGATTCAAAAGATTACCCAGCGCCAATACGAGCAACTTCGCCTGCATCAGGAATATTGGACATCTTTGTTATTAAGAGAAATTTTTAATACAAGTGCGAATCAAAGCAGAGTTTTAGTTGCAGCTCTACGTTATTTCGAACTTATTTGCTACTAGCTACTTGATTATCTTCTCAAATAAGCGCGTATAAATTATGAATGAGATTGCGTACCATATAGATCAATGTAGTTTGAAGGTAATAGGAAAGGAATTGTAGCGGAAACGATCAATAAGATAAATTTGAGTGTCCACCATTCTGAATGCCATTTGTTGCGGGCTTCGTACACTTTACTCGTTTTTACTGTCGTTACAAACATAGCTAGGAAAAATATCTGATTTCGATGTCAAGGATATGCAAGTTTTAGTAACAGAACAAGTAATAGCAAGTGGAACTTTTATGTCTTATACCGAGTATAGTAAGATACAAAACATCCTAAACTAACGCGAAGAACTCCCAATGTATGACAGCAATCTCGTCCCTCAATTCCACACGCCTTCACATCTGGAAAGATAAGAAATCAGATTTTCGATTCACTACGTGAATCTCAAACAGATGAGACTAACGGCCAGGCTGGCTGTGCTTTCACAAGCTGTTTTATTGAAAAGCTTCATTTTCAAGTTTTTCTTAAAAACAGCAGAGTTGATTTCAAACAATTTCTAATTAAATAGTATGAAGGATCAATATGTGTTGATCAAACCCAAAATATATTTCAATGTAAAAATTTTGTGAGGGCAATTTATTGGGACAACAGCTTAAAAAAGCAATACCAAACATAGAGTGTGGCATTAAAAGGGGAAGATGAAAGACTCACAGTTGAATTTAGACAGCAGCTTATGGCCATAATCACGAAAGAACCAAGCTTTAAGATTCATGACCAAAAAAATTATGCCATAAATGTAACGAGCTCGCAAGGACCTGTGTTTTCTGAGTAAATATTCATGCTTCAATTGATTAGTCATTTCCTGCTCAGAGTTGCTTGATCTTATATTTATTCGCTCTTCCATTCTGCACCTTCCACTTCCACCACTTGTATTTTACCTGAAAAATTCTACCATAAATATTCATAATGATAGCTAGCATCTTAAAGAATGCATCTTTAGGCAAATCTTAGATGTTTCTCTCAAAATAAAGCAAACAAACGCCTAATTTGCTAAAGTGGCCTTAAAATTTCCGAACAAAAAAATACATTGACATTGTAAAGTAACTCGAACCTTATGAAGAGTACTGAACTTTGCTCGACGCTCCTCAGTAGGTTAGAATAAAGACAGTGACTGAACTTAATCATCACTCTTTACTTTTAAAATTAGACAAAACGAATGCACCAAAAAATAACATTTTCTTAGAAAAAGGAAAAAGTAAGTTATTTAGAAAAGGGTTTTTAACAATGTGTGGAGGTTTATTAAATTGTATGCAAGCTCTTAGTCATAACCGTTGCAATTTAAGTTTTGGTTTTTTTCTTTATTTTCAAAGATGATAAAGAAAGAGTTTTGCATTATTTAATTATTCATAATGATACTCTCTCTCTCTCTCTCAAGATGCTCAGATTAGACTCGGCTAATCAATAATTAATTACTTGTAAATCTTTCTTTTTTGCTGTTGTCCTTTTATGACTTTCTGGAGCGGCTTGAATTGAATGCCACTCAACTAATATACAGCTAATTAGGTGTGTTTTTTATATTTTTAAAAATTGTGGTTAATTTGATTTAAATCACAGGAAAGAAACAGTATAACTTCACAAGAAAACAGTGAAGTGTTGTGTAGGCATATTAAAAGAAGTTAATAAAAGAAAAGGATTTATTTAATGACTCAAACATGTAAGAAAGAAGTAGAAGGAAATTGGAGACAGTTTGACAATTTGAGAATGTTTCTAGAATGTGGACCCAATATCCATTTGCAATCAATTCTATTTCAATTGAAAAAAAAACTGAAATTTGAGTGTAAATTTTTAATTATAATTCTAGTTCCAGAGAACATTACCTAAATGGTAGACATTGTCAAATTAAACTTGAATCGTCTAAATCGGATTGAACTGAATCGGATCAAAATCGGACCGGAATCGGCGATTCCATTCTATATAAGGTTTAGGTTCATGAAAATTACGAACCCGAATCGGCGATTCCGGAATCGTGGTCATGCCTTGATATACATATATTTGTATGTTGAAAAAATACAAAAAAATGTAAATATTACGAGTAGTAATTCGAACTTTCATTAGTTTAATTTTTTTTAAATCAAGTTGTATCATTGTACAAGTAATAAATTGATAGTTTAATGTTAAGTATGATATTTGTATGATTTATAACAAGAAATATATGTTTTTTTTACCTATTTAAGATAATATATTCTCTTATAACATATACAAATGTTAACATGAATAAAAACCCAAATGTTAAAAATTAATATTAATTAAAATTTAAATATCTAAAATTAAATATTTAACATACATCAAGGTTTGAATCGGAATCGAATCTGAATCAGGTCAAAATTTTGTCTAAAACTGAACCAGAACTGGTAGTTCTAAACCGAAACCGGAACTGGTGATTCCACCTTATACTATATTTAAGTTTAGGTTCATGAAAACTACAAATCGAAACCGGTGGTTTAGAAACTGGAACCGGTGATTCCAGAACCGCGACCATATCTACTTAATGGTAAGACCGAACGGTGTCGTTTCCTTTGCTACGTTTACATGGTAAGATCATGTTTGTTTCTTACAGATATAAGGGGTGTTTCTCAAAACTTTTCCTTTTCCAACTCATGTCTTGTAAATGACTTTTTTTAAAAACTAAATATGATTTAATTTTTAAGTAAAATAAAATTATGAGAAACATTCTAAATAAAAAATAGAAGTTGTGAGAAATCCATAGTATCATCGTCAACATCTCGCAAAATCAGTTGCGAAAGCCGTGGCGGGAAGTATTGTTACAAAAGTGTCGCGATTTGCAGATAAACTGCTTTCCATTTTTGTACCTTTTATACTTTATTTCTATATATATTGTGAAAGCAAGATCCCCTATTCTTTCAGAAATTCACTTTTCCCAACTCAAACCCTAATTCTCTTCAAATGTCTTTCCTTGACGAATTTCAAGCCAGTAAGTGCTTCTAATTTGTTCTTTTGTGCATATCTTCAAATCATTTATTGGGAAAACCCCATTTAACTTGTCCCATTCCAGTAGCTTTCCATCACTTGATTTAAACGGGGGAATTTTGTCGCTAATTTTTAATTAGATGGCGATTTCATTCAAGGGGAGGAAAATAAACGACGTCGCGTACTTGAGGACAGTCTGAAACTTCTGTCTGTGAACTGACCTAATTGGAAGGATTATATTTACGATAATCTACTCGCAATTGCTTGAAATACTTTTTATTTGGAATATGTTTTTAGGGAATTTGAGTGTTTTTAGAATCAGAAGTGGGGAACTCAAATAAGTGCAAATATTTGTATGTTCTTTTTCTCTTCGATATCATTATGTAGGTGCTTGTGCATTGACTTATTAGGATACTAGTTTATTAAACGCTTTGAAATGGTGTTCCTTAATGTGAGAATATAGGTACCTGCAACTTGTTTTTAATGTTCTAAATACTTATCCAATTGTACTATAGTCTTGTCTTTTTTTTCCTTTTCTTTATTCCTGTGCTTCTGAATAACTCATACGCCTCTGCATTGGACAGATCTGGAATCGTTGCCCAACATTTTGCAGAAGAAATATGCATTATTACGTGATCTTGATAAAAGTTTGCAAGGTTTGCTTACTCTCTGTAGAATTTTTGTAATAGTTATCATTATTTTTCTTGTAAAAACAATTAAAAAAGAAAATTATCTTTCAGAAATATCTTATTCTACATATTGGTATAGCAGCTGAGATATCCTAATCATTTTTCACTGGAGAATGACCTTGAACATTTCAAAGATTTTTGTACATAGGATGAGCCGGTCCCTTCATATCGTCTTGTTTATCCTTGCACACTAATTAGTAATACTAATTTAGTATGTCCATGCCAACATGCTTGTATTAAAAATTTTCTTTTCACTAATTTTCTGATAAGATTTTTGAACAGGAATTCAACGACAGAATGAACAACGCTGTGAACAAGAAATAGAGGAAATCAAGCGAGGAGTCAAGGCTGGAAATATTACACCAGACACTTCACTTATTAGATTCTCAGACGAAGCACTTGATGAACAAAAGCATAGTATCAGGATTGCAGATGAAAAGGTTGCATTGGCTGTGCAAGCTTATGATTTGGTATGTCTGTTATCTTATGTGTATATTAGTGATTAAGAGACTTGGGTTGTATGCTTATATTTCTTAGTTGTAGTTGTTGGTTATAGATTAATGATAGTCTATAATGCAAATACAAACTGTCTAGGCATCGACACTTCTGCTAGAAAATCAAAGGCGTCATATCATTTTGCTGATAATGAAAGACTTTTGCTGCTTTGTAGCTTCCAAATTACTCAATCCTTTTTACAAATGTTGTTAGTTTTGCTCTTTGAAAAAATCCTCTTTCAGCTTTGGAAAAAATATTCTTGCACATGTTTGAGCTTTTTTTAAAAAATATATATAAATAAAAATCATTGCCCCACCCTTCATGTGATTCGAACCTGCGAACTCTAACAGAGTTTGAGAAATAAAGGCTGAATGCCTTTCTCTATTATCATATTAAAATATGTGTACAACAAATACAAATTATGGTAAATTGGATCTTCAAATTGTGCCATGATTTATGCCATAATCTCAGCCATGATTGGTGCCGTGATTAAGCAATTAACAGCTGATACCATTGATAACCTCTAGGTTCATAGATTCAATCTCATCCACTAGGATCATAGATTCAGTCTCAACCACTAGGCGAAGACTTTAATCACCTTACACATGTTTGAGCTTATCCAAAGTTTTGTGTGATAAAAAAGTCAACTTTAGATCCACATTCACTGAAAATTTTTTATTGGCACGTCCAAGAGACTGTCCTTTTCAAAACAAACAAATCATTAGTTAATTTTAATATTTAACCAAGTTTGCCGGAAAATAAGATTTCACACTTGAAGAGTGTAATAGTAACCTAGTTTTAAACTTTTCATTTTAATAGGCATTTCTGCCATTATGAAGTTCTTGTTTTTTATGTCCAAGTAAAGCTTTTTTTCAGGAAAAAGTTTTCTGAGGAATTTCAATGCTGGCTTATTATGCTATTTCTTGGTTATTACTGGCCTAATATTATACCCTTTCAATTATGTCTTTCATTTGTGCTTCAGGTTGATACACACATACAACAATTAGATCAATATTTGAAAAAGTTTGATGAAGAGCTTCGACGCGGTACCCTTTTTTTGCTGTAAAATCATCTTTTTGCTTGCACATCATTCAATAGAACTTTTGTGCTCATGTTATCACTCTGATATGCCCCCTCTTATCATGTCCTATATGTGATGATGTTGTTTTTATAGAAAGAGAGAGTGCTGCAGCTTCTCAATTGTCTGGTTCAAGCCTTGATGGCAATGCTAAATCTGGAAGGGGTAATGAGGGTGGTAAAGGAGGGCGTAAAAAGTATTTATCTTTCCTTTTTATGCTTTGTGAAATTTTTCTTATCGTACCTTTTTTTCTGTTCATCATGATAATGGTTTAGGTGGTTTCTGGGGTTTTTTAATAGTCCTTACCTTAAAGTATCTCTAAATGGATTTCACTGAGCGATGTGAGAAATGAAACCATAATGTTTTCACCAAAGGATAAGAAGTAGCTTAAACAAACAATGAAGAGATTGGGGAGGCTACAGGAAAGCACAAATGCTCTACCTTCGAACACCTAGGTCAATTTACAGAGAGATTACCCAGAATGGATAAATTTTTGATAGGGTGAAAAATCATGGCAAATCCATTAGTAATTGAGACAAAATAAAGCTGTCTTTACTTGTTTGAGGAAGTCCTCTCTGCCCCTTGACAGGCATGGTTGGAACTTTTAAACTGGTTAGCTGGCTTATTTCTGCTCTCTGTGCAGTTGTGATTGCACTTGGGTTTGCTATGTAAGAGCTGAAATTATTAGTTTCTTATGGTGAGAGAAAAATAAATTTTAACTGGCCAAAATTACATTGGTGAAATGAAACATACTAGCATCACAAAATTATGGGTCAAATCCTATTGGAATTGTATTATGGTTTCTTGATCAAATTACATTCATATAGAACACGCTTGGCGACGGCAGTTGCAGTAGCGACAACTGATGCAGGAACAGCAGCAACTGCAAATACTTCTACTATGGAATTAGACTGCCCTGTGGATCCAAATGAACCAACTTACTGTTTTTGCCAGCAGGTTAGCTATGGCGAGATGGTTGCATGTGATAACCCGCAGGTAACATCATTTACTAGTTCTGTTTTGGACCTTGGTGGTAAGGTTCTAATTGCTTCATAAGACCTTTAAAATTGACAAAAGCATACACTTCTATAACAGTGTCCTATAGAATGGTTCCATTTTGGCTGTGTTGGTTTGAAAGAACAACCCAAAGGAAAATGGTATTGTTCAGATTGTGCTGCTGCAAAAAATCGTAGAAAAGGCAGATAAAGTGAAAGTCGAAATCTGTAGAGCTATGATGTTATGGAGAAACGGGATTTCTACTTCGCTATTTAACCTACAATGCTTGCATATCTCCTCTTCCATCTTCTTCAAGGATGTAATAGTTCGATTTTTTTTCTTATTTTAATACATGGTTTATTTTTTAAAAATAATTTGCATTCGTTGTGACATGGATATAGCATAGCCCAGAGTTGTTCTTTTTAAGGTGAAGCAATTCTTATAATGGATTACACGGTTCTGTAGTCGGTGTAGTTCATAGCGCAAATGAATATTTGATTGTTTCTCCGTTAAAATGAATTTTTAAGAAACCCAAATCCTTTTATTATATATTATGACTATTCACTCTATTAACCTACAAGAATTAAGCAATGAGTTTCTATCTTGATTGATCTATTACTGTTAAAATTTTAAAAAAAATATTCCATTCTATCATACACCCAAAAGAACTAATCTTTATCCCAAATCAACGATGAAGGAGCAACTATACCAAGCATAAATCCAAAATCTTTGAATAAAAAATGGAGACATCAAACAATTGACAGAAGTGCGATTGTCTTTATTTTAAGGGGACAACAAGCCAAGCAATAGAGATCATTCCTAGATGCTCATCTCATCAGCTAACCTACAATCTTCAAATCTCACTTGAGATTACAGTTATGACTTTGGACCTTCACAATAAAAAAAAGTGACAAGCTCACACTATTCTTATGGATTCTGGTAAATGTTCTCGAAGTAAAGCTACAAAGAAAATCAGTAATCCATTCCTCCCATTCCAGCAGGCATTGCTGGACCATCCTTCTCATCCTTTGGTAATTCACACACAACAGCTTCAGTTGTTGTCATCAATGATGTCACACTGCAAAACAAATCCATGGATTATAACAACATTTTAACTCATTGGGAAGCTTAATATACTAGAGAAACCATCATATTGCAAGTTTTAATGGTTACCTAGCAGCATCTACCAAAGCAGTTCTGATTACTTTCAACGGATCGATGATTCCTGCTTTCACCATATCTACATACTCACCTGGTAATACAACAATATACCACCAATTCACACCGTATACAGAAATACTCAAAATACCCAGAGACTATTCATCGGCAAAAGCATATATGATTATCACAAACCTTTGGCAGCATCATAGCCAAGGTCGTAATTGTCTTGTTCTAATAGCTTTCCAACAACAACGGCTCCCTCAACTCCTGCATTACTTGCAATTGTGTATACTGGGGTCTGCAATCACGGTTTTTATAAGGCATATAAGCCGAATGCATCCTCGAAGACTAATTTAATATCTACCTACATATTATACACAAATGAATTCGATGTTATCATATACACATACAGTAGATTACTGAATTGACAAACCTTTAGGGCATTTTGAATGATTTGAACACCGATCTTCTGGTCAAAGTTGGCAGTCTGCAATTTATCCAACTCTTTCGATGCATAGAGGAGAGCAACACCGCCACCTGTAAGAACAAGAACACATTAAGACATGCCTACCAAGTTTTGACTACAGAGGGGAATGTTTGACAGTATATTTACCTGGTACAATACCCTCTTCAACAGCTGCCTTCGTGGCATTTAGAGCATCTGTAACCCTATCTTTCTTTTCACCAACTTCAGCTTCGCTGGCTCCACCGATCTGTCATAGCCAAAAATTAGCAAAAGAAGAAAGCAGTTGTCTATATAATAACATCGCCATGAAATGGAAACTGTAGGCAAACCTTTAGAACAGCAACACCACCAGAGAGCTTTGCTAGTCTTTCTTGCAATTTCTCCTTGTCATAATCAGAAGTACTAGCCTCAATTGCAGACCTTATCTGCAGTCATGACAATATACGTATCATACATGTCATGCTACACATTGAACAGAGAATGTCTAAATTAGGTGCAGTAATGACACGACACAAACCTGTTCACATCTTTCTTCAAGGGCCTTCTTATCACCAGAACCATCAAGAATCACAGTGTCATCCTTAGAGACTGTAACCTATACAATGAAAACAAGTACCAATATATATTAAGCTTGGTATCAGTAAGTTTGCAACAGTCCAACATTATCATTTCCCACACAAATGTGTTAGAGCTTTTACCTTTTTACAACTGCCAAGCATATTTAAATCCACGTTCTCTAAATTGAGGCCAAGTTCTTCAGTTATAACCTGCATGGAAATTAGCAAGCGATACTCAGCCTTGTACCGTGTCACAAAATAAAATAACATAGGTAACACCCGTAAAAAGACTCACCTCACCACCGGTGAGAACTGCAAGATCATGGAGCCCAGATTTTCTGTTTTCTCCAAATCCAGGAGCTTTTATGGCACAAACCTGAAACACGACATAATTGCAGGATCATAAGAGTATGAACACTAACTGACAGCTTTTAATCAGCTGAAAAAAGGAAAGCCGAGCAGTGGACTCTTCTTCAAATTATCAAACCTTTATTCCAGCACGGAGTTTGTTTAGAATAAGTGTAGCCAGAGCATCACTATCAACATCCTCAGCAACGATCAACAATGGTCTTTGTTTCTGATAATGAACATAATACATAGTCAAAAATACATGTACTCAAAGATTAAGATACTGTCACAGAGTGCAGCACTAATAACAGCAAAATGTGATGCTCACCTTCAGAGCCAATTCTAATACTTTCACCATAGCATGTATACTTGATATTTTTTTCTCATGGATCAGAATGAGAGGATCTTCGAGTTCCTGTGAGCAAACAAGTACATATATCAGGAACTAATGCATCGCAAATAAAAGAAACAATGAACTGTACTTATCAATCAAGCATACGGTGGAAATGTAAATGAGTTAGAACCACAAGTAGAGGCTTACACATTTTTGGTTCTTCTGGTTGGTAACAAAATAAGGGGAAATATAACCCCTATCCAATTTCATTCCTTCAACAACTTCTAACTCGTTATATAATGTCTTCCCATCCTGCAGAATATGACGGATAAGCAAGACATTCTGGAAGCAAAATGGGCGACTGGAAAATAAGCAACTCAGCACCAACTTCAGAAATCTACTAAAAAGGATAAAACAAATTCATGATAGGCAGTCTATCAATGGTAAATTCTGGCACCATTACCGTCACAAAGAATACTATTTAAAAGTCAACCAAATGTATATTGACGTGTCAAGCTGGCTTAACTTACTTGGATTGTGATAACACCCTCTTTGCCAACCTTCTCCATCGCCTTTGCAATTAACTCACCAATTTCTCTCTCTCCATTTGCAGATATGGTGCCTACTTGAGCAATCTCTTCTGATGTGCTGATCATTTTTGCTCTGCTTTTCAGATTGGTAACAACATAATCAACAGCCATACTGATCCCGCGTCTTAGGTCCATTGCATTCATCCCTGCTGCCACAGACTTGCATCCTTCTGTGAAAATTGCCCGGGTAAGAACTGTGGCGCAAGTGGTTCCTGTAAACCACAAAATCATGTCATTTGTTATAATATAGCTGCGGTGCATCTCATTGATAAGTCAATAGAAAGCTGAAAAACTACAAACTTCAGATTCTGAACTTGTTGATAAGTCAATAGAAAGTTGCAAAACCACAAATTTCATAAGCTGAAATCATCTATATGTCAATAGAAATTTGTATATACAAATGCTGGTTCTAGAACATTTGGACACGAACAATGGAAGCAATAGTTGTCAAAACAGTAATACAAGTAACATGTAATAAAAAGAAATTACCATCGCCAGCAACGTCATTTGTAGCATTTGCAACCTGCTTCACAAGACTAGCACCAACATTCTTCACTTTATCTTTAAATTCAATACTTTTTGCAACAGTCACACCATCCTTAGTAACTTTGGGGGCACCAAAGCTTTGTTCAATGACCACATTGCGCCCCTACAAACAAAAAAAATCACCATATTTGGAATATAATCAAGCCCCCAGGAAAAAGCCCAGATAACGTGCAGCATAGAAAACTTCCAACATCAGAATGTGCATAATGATATACAAGTCACATATTGGAAATTCTCTTCTCCGATCTATATAACAAAATTAATTGTCAGTACTTGAAGCATAGCTGCCTACGAAAAGCAAGATCAGACCTTGGGACCCATGGTAACTCTGACGGCATCAGCCAGCTCTTCGACACCTTGAAGCATTAGAGCACGGGCTTCCACACCAAATTTGATGTCTTTGGCAGCATAGTTTCTGCTCCAGCTCAGTCTATTTCCAACCTGCGTGCTGCTCCTAGCGATACTGAGAATCGAATGAACCTTGTTAGAAAACACAGATTCCAATTAAAACACGCACGCATTAAATTTAAAGCACATAAGAGCAGAGTGTACCGAGCTTTAGAGGCGAGGCTGGAGGCGAAGCGATACATGATGTAGAAACTGTAAAGAAAGAGTAAAGCTAGTAGACTGTGAAGATGATAGAAAGAGAGGCAGGAGTTTGAAGAAAGAGAGTACAGAAGGACGGGGAAGAAGAGCTGCAAAGACTGCAATTTTCTAAACAACGAGGAAGGCTCTAGAAGCAGCTCCCGCAGTTTCTAGTTTAGTTCTTGTTGTAGGGTTTAGGGTTTTTCGGTCATCTTTTTTTAAATATTTTTTTTTATTTTGCATTGATCAGTTCATCTGACGGGTTGAGTAAATTCGGGTCGGGTTTAACTGAGTTTTGCATAAAGTACATTAATTGAAACCTGACCTAGTCCATCCCTTAAAATTTCAAGCTCAGGTTCTCAAGTCCGATGCATGATCATACTAATTTTTTCTTTTAGAACTTTTATTGATAAACAAATATATGAAAAAGAAATTCATATAAGTAATTATAAAATCTTATGTAAAATTACATTTATATTAAACTATTGTATTTAGATTAAAATAAATCAATAGATGAAAATATAAAAATTTAAAGTAATTAATAAACATAAAACATAATTATATATTTTTATATATATAATATTAACCGGGCTTGGCTCGGTATTTACACATAAACCAAGTCCGACCAGTGAAATTCAGGCTTTAACGAATTCGGGTTTGGACCGAGTTTTTAAAAAAAATAAAGAAATACAAGTTAATCCCCTTTTTAGATAAAATATTTTTCTTTTACAGGATAGGAATAATACTTTTATTTTTCCTGATTTTTTGATTTTATCTTTTTTCCTTGCCATAACCGGAAATCTCCTTCTTCTTTTTCAGATTTCTTTCCCTCTTTCTTCATCTTCTTTTTCTTCTTTTCTTTGAATCAAGATTTTTGTGAATCGAAATCTCATCAATTCACAACTCGTTGTTGTGTTTTCATCTCATTTCGATTTCATCATCAAATTCCGATCTAAATCCAAATATGGTGTTGCTTTTTTCTTTTCATTATGATCTCTTCAACAGTTTTTCAATTTGTGTTGATACCTCTTTTCATTTCTTCGATTTGTTCCGATATGTTTTATTTGTATTCCGGTTTGCTTTCTTCATCGATTTGATAATCTCTTTTCATTTTTCTTGTGATTTTGTTCTGATATGTTTTTTTGTTGCAATTCGTTAATCCATTCTCTACTTTTTTTCTTCTTATTTGTGTAGATCGCGATTTATGCTTTTCAAATTTATTCAATTTGTTTCATTTTTCTGGTGAGTTTAGTTTCAGTTTTGATGCGATTTCGCGATTTGTTTCAGTTTTGTTCATTTTCCGGTGAGTTTCAGTTTTCCTTCAATGAGTTTAGGTTTGTACGATTTTTTATTTTCTGTATTTTTACTTAGTTTTTTCTGTGCAAGATGTTAACTAATTTGGTGCTTTATGATGGAATTTGAACATATGATTTTCAAGTTTCTCAAGTACGAAGATCGTGGTGTGATTTGTTGATAATTTTATTAGTTTTTATGTCTTTTCCGACTTCCATTAGAATTCAGTTTCACATCATGCCATTATACTTTGTATAATGACTATCATACTTTGTATAATAATTATTGTACAAGGTATAATAACCATTATAACTGTATAACGAGTAATACAAAAATATATTCACGTAATTGGAGATAAAGAAAGTATTAAGATCAAGTTTCAAGTTTCGCATTTGAATAGTATATGATCATTATACATCAAGTTTTATATTTCACATCAGAATCTAGTTTTTAGATCATGTCATTATACATGGTATAATACAAACTAATATTATAAAAAATACTTGAAGATAAAAAAGTATTAAGATCAAGTTTTAGATATCACTTTTTGAATAGTATTATAGTCATTATATAAGGTATAATGACTATTATACCCGGTAGGTTATAGTAGTCAACATGATAATGAAAATCAGAAAAATATTCAAATCATTGAAAATAATGAAAATTTCAAGATCTAGTTTCAAATTCCATATTCGAACAATATAATAGACATTGTACTTGGTATAATGACTATTATACCAGGTATAATATCTTTATACCTCGTATAATAGTTATTATGCCTAGTATAATAATTATTATACCTGAAATCGGTGGTTATTCTTATGTTCACGTATTTTGAAAAATTAAAACTCAAAATTCAT
>CATIWQ010694058.1:0-22350 GCA_949673415.1 Euphorbia schlechtendalii
GTCTTTCTGGTGATTTTAGATTTGGATTTTCAACTTGTTTTTACGGGCTGTCATTGATGAATTGGAAACTTCTATTTTGGAATCTCCTCTTTACAAGGTTTCTCTAGACCTCTCGTATGTTTAGAATCTGATTAAGTATGAGAATTTTCGTGTATCAGCTTTATAGGTAATATGAACATGGTTTCACCAATGATACATTTATCTAACTATTGTCCAATGTGTCTTACGTAAGAGCCTAACCAAATACAAATCAAAGTAAATTATTACCATTTTAAATCACTAATGTTTCTTTTCAAATCAAGTAATTAAAAATAATTAATGTATAGATAGAAGTTAATAATGATCAATAAAATCTCAAATAAACTGTTGTCCCAAATCATACATAAGAGCTTGAGCAAATGCATATCAAAGTAAATTTCTCACTTGCGGACATGTACGCTTGTTATGTCCCCCTTTGTTACAAACTGAACATCGAACACTAGTATTTGTTGCTTTCCACTTTGAATTCTAGGAACTTTACATTTCGAAGATTTTTTTCTTCCCTTAGTTTGTGTAACATTAGGATCAAGGATTTGCGAGATTTGATTCTCTTGGAAATAATTATTGTCTTCCTCATGAGTCTCGTGACCTGTTAAATCGACCATAACATCATTGAATTTATGCTTAGTGGACGTTATACATTCCTTCACATGCTTGAAATCTTCATCTGATGATACACACATGAGGTGTAGTTCCTCTAATGTTTCCTTCACTTCAAAGCTTCACATTGATGTTTGCGACCTTAATCCATTTGCAACCTTATATGTAAATATAGGATATGTAGCACCTTTGGTCCATTTGTTCATGATGTAATTTGAGGGAATTTCGTCAACATTGAGGATATAAAATATGGATAATATATGCTTGCACAAAATTCCTTGAAACTCAAACAACATACACTCACAACTAGACTCTTTGGTATTTGTATAAAATTCAACTAGAACATTTTGCTCTGAATCACATTTAAACATTACCTGCATGCTTCTCTAAACCCAGTATACAACCTAGTATTGAAGTCAGCTCATTATGAAATAGTTTGAATATCTCACTCGTTTAAACATTACCCGCATGCTTCTCTAAACCCATCTTTAATGTCAAAATAGGAACCTTATGCTTAGAATCAAATTTTGCACGTCTAAAAAGTTCATAACGACATTTTATCGCCTCTTCACATTTGTGTACAAGCTCCTTTAGTGTCATTCCTAATTTAATATAAGCATAAAAAAATGTGTTGATACTCTCACTTCTGCCAGCTGTATTCATTCCTCCAAAAAAGACATCTTTGTTAAAGCATGGAACCCATAAATGTCTTATAGAATACAAATTTTGTAACCACTCATTTTCAATCAAACTATACTCAATCACTAACCTTTCCCATGACATCTCAAAATTTTCAATGGCCAGTGACTTATGAATGCATCGGTTCAAATATGTCTTAAATCTGGACTTGTCATGAAAAATATGCGAAAGCCTTTCGAGGAACTTTTTACTAATGTGCCATAGACATAAACGGTGTTTGGTTGTAGGGAACACCTTTCCAATAGCTTTCATCATTGCTGCATCTTGAAACATAAATGACAAATATACAATTTGAATGTCATTGAATATCATATATGAAATTATATTAAAAAAATGATATAAATACAAGTGTGGATTGTACTATCAGAAATTACTAATTAGAATTACGGAGTTTGCCGGATATAAAAGGCAATTTAATATTGTACTTGATGGACCCCTTCTTATTTCAACTATTATGTAAAAAAAATATTCAAGACAGTATTATTATTTGAGTAACATATGACCTTGATTGTGTATATATATAAAATCGATGTGTATCCTATCACATGTATTTAGATCTTAGTTTGTTTAAAAATTATGAGTTTTCCTATACTTTTTAATGAACATATTTTATTGTTCAAAGTGTTAGCACCCAAAGAAAGATAGTAAAATAAATGAAAATATAGACTTAAAAATTATATAGAAGGGAACCATGCAATAAATATGCTAACATTGATAATACATGGTTGATATTAGATTAATATTTTTCGAGTTGGATTTAAAAAAAAAAAAATTGCAACTGGTCATTGTGTATCACAACTGAGTCCAGTGCAAATGAGCAATTTTTTATCAATAAATTTGTAAAATTGTCACAAACAAAAGAACTTTGCATCATGTTCATCTGTAACAGTCAATTGGGCTGATGCTAAACAACAATAAAACAAGCCACCGATAGATAGATCAACTACAATAATGAGATAAAATTGTATCTAGCGTAGTATTCATTTTTCAGTGTACTTCTGAACCCGAAGAAAACATCAATTCAAAGATTGAAAAAAATACATGATCTGTTAAGAATGAGATAGGATGTTTTCTGTCCATTGCATGTAACCAAGCTTCAAACAACCAAATAAATAATTCTTCTATTTCGTTTTACAATAATGCACAACCAAACCATATGGTATGCCTATGGTTGTCTACACCCACAAATGGTGCGAATGGCATGTTATATTTATTTGTCCTATATGTTTTATCAAAACTAACAACATCGCCAAAAATTTGATATGCAATTCTTGATCTCACATCTAGCCAGAAAAAATTAGTCATCCGATCATCATCGTCAAATGAGAATGAAAATCGAAAATCAGGATTTTCTTCCTGTTGACGAATATAGTAATTATAAACTGCATTGGCATCTCCTACATCCAATAATTTTTTCCTAGTTGCAGTGATGTGATTATTACAATCTCTTTTAGTAAGTGCCACCTGATCATGGATTGAATTAAAAACATTAACTACTTTCGCAACTGGAATACCTTTGACTTTCAAAATCTTCAGATAAAGCTCTAGTAGCGTGGGTAACCCTTTTGTGTGTTCTAAGATATTTAATACTTTGAGGTGTAACCATTTCATGATTGTGTGAATCATCAAACTTCGTAATGTGCCACATTTTAGTTGTCGTATTCAAGGCAAAATGAAAGAAGCACGGCAGCCTATCCTACTAGACTTAGTAAAGCATAAAGACTCTTGATTACCGCTATCACCCCCAATACTATTTTAGAATTTTGATTTGTGAAACCCCTCTCGATTACATACGAGTTGAACAGCATCTGCTCTTGTATTACAACGATGAAAACTAAATCTTCTTTTCTTAGCATAAGAATTATATAATACCTCAATTTCTTCAGGTGTACCAAATGTCATTCTGTGTGCTATGATAACATCATTCGAACCATTATCAGGTGGAATAGAACTATCAGGTACTACGTCGCTCTCTACATCAATGGAGTTTGTAAAATTATTTGCATCCATCTGTTAAAGTCAAGTAGATACTTATCAACACTGAAACTTAAAAGAAAATAAATTCAATATTTTTAACAAAAAATAAGTCCAAATATATTCTTTTAGCTACTCAGCTACCTTATGCTAACAAACATATTTGGATTGAAGAGGGCTCTTTCTTAAAATTGCCAGACAATACAAGGGCAATTGCATATGAAAGAGGTTGAACAATAATCAACAAGCTCATGTGATTGAAAAACAAAGACAATTCGAATTAAACCTAAAGGCACATTGAACAAAAAAGATTTATTGCAAAAATCCATATAGTTCAGAAAGATAGGACATAATTAGACTAAATTCATCCATATCTCAAAATTTTAATCTCCATTAATCTGTCGCGTTAGAAATCCATACAGAAATCATGAAAGCTAGGACGCAATTAGACAAAATAAGCAACACATTTGGACAGTCAAAGCTGAACTCAATTAAGCAGCATAATCCAATGTGCTTTCCAAAAAAAAATTTGACCGAAGAGTATGTCGATATCATTAATCATAAGAAGCAAAACAACTCTAATCTAAGGTGGACAAGGATCATCAAGTCCCATACTTGTTTTACAATTTGTAGGAGACCAGCATAGAGGAAAGTTCGCAAAGAGTGGAACCTCCAAATAATTGCAAGGAAAAGCGATGCAGTGTATAAATCGGTCCTACAAGTCAAGTTAGAATCAATTCTTGGATGAAATTTTATTCGTAATTGACTGTGTCAGCATGAAAAATCAAGTCAAAAAAAAAAAAACTCAAACTCGAGAATCACACCAGGGATCGAGATTGAGGGTTTCCAAACACACTAAAACACCGGGTTTAAAACGAACAGAAGGATAATAAGCCGAAACCACATTTTTTTTCAATATCAAAAACCAAATAAAACTTCTTGACATTCCAAATAAATATCAATCAAAAGATAACTCCAATATTTTCCCATATCAAGTACTCTACAATTTAGGTTTTAAAAAAAAGTACTCTACAATTCAATTTTGAAGCAATGGAAAAAGATTAGAGTTTTCTTTTAATTGATTATTAGTTTATTATAATCAATTTATATATGGAATGTCATTCATATCAAAGGCCCTAGTTATAAAAGGATTCCAATTTAGTTTTTATTTTTTTTAAGAAAAAAGACCTCAACTAATGCACTAGCCTTGGACATCCCAACTAAGTTGGCACCTCCAACTAGTTAGAGAATCAGCAAGGCCAAAAAAGAATATTAAAATAAAGGATGGTGATAGACAAGGAGAGTATCACTTCTCAGTTACATGAGCAATATCAAAGGGTCTAACTGTATGCCCGTAATCGTAAAGCTAACGCACCTATTTTTGCAATTAAATAGGAACCAACAACGATGAAGACTAACTAGAGATAAACCGATCATAATTTGATTCAAAATCATGAAATATGTAGCTGTTTCAACGACACCACAGATACCACGCTATGTGAAACCAAAGAGAAGTACCAAAAACACTCGGTAGCACGTGTCGAAATTGGGAACGTCAAACTAGTAGAAAACCGTATGGTGTAGAGGGTAGGACGAGGTGGATGTCCAACCATCATAGAGCACTTCACCATGTTGAGAGGCTGAATCGACAAAACATAATCTCATGCTCCATCGATTCTGCTTGATGACAAAACGCACACGGTGATTGCATGACAACCTCTTTGCAAAAGGAATGATTTCTTCTAAGCCAACCAAAAAAAGAATCTTCGGAGGTAAGAGAGCATGCCATATCAGTATAAAATCAATGGTTGGACTTGGCCTCGAAAGATTGTAACCATAGCAAAAAGATGCATCCGAGTATGACTTGTTTCTACCAAAATCCCATGAGAAAAAATCAACAATGTTACCAAAAGATGGTTGCTACAGACCGTGCCAACTTAACAGTATTTGCATTGGAAAAACATAAAAATGTTTGGACAAGTCTCATGAATCCAAGTGCAAAGTTGACGGCATCTTTTTATTAGTTATTGCGCAATCTACGCTTCCAAAATGGTTGATTTATTCCATCACTTTGAAACAACATCGTGCAACCCTCCAATGTTGAACAATATTTGCGATTGCAATGAGGATAAAGATAGACGAATAAAGTTCGCAACGGAAGCCCCGAGATCCAATCATCCTCCCAAAATAATGCTGATTGACCATTTCCAATTTATACCTTAGTGTTAGACAAAAGAAAGCTCCAGAAATGTTGGGAACTCACAGATGTAGAAACCACATTACGCCAAACTGGGGAGAGGTTACGAATGTCCGCTTTTACCACATCGAAAGAGGATGAGAAGCCATGTCTCTTAACACAAAATTCTATCCAGAGAGAATTATTATCAACTTCGTGGAGCTTCCACATCCATTTTAGAACAAGGCTACAATTTACTAGCTTAAAGTCGCGAATGTAAACATCTCCAAGTTCCTTCAGTAAATTAATCATTTCCCAACTAATCTTGCTTATACCACTTGAGGTAGCGTTACCTCTTCATAGGAAATTTCTCATCATCCTAATCAACTTGATGTTAACACTTTCTAGGATTTTTAAGATTACCAACATATAGATGGGTAGTGAAGCGAGCACCGAATTAATATGAACCACTCTTCTCGCGTATGATAGGCAATTCCCCGTTCCAATTTGCCAAATGAATATGAAATTTCAAAATTAGAGGATCCCAACAAGACGTGGGAATCCGATTCATTCTGAGTGGTGCACCAAGGTACTTAATCGAGAATTTATCAACGCGATAACCAAGGGAATTGGGACATGACTGCATAAGCATACCTTAAGCATTAATACCCATTATTGAGCTTTTATTCTAGTTGATTCGAAGCCCCGAAATAAGCTCAAAACACTTGAGAACATGCTTGAAGTTGGGGATCACACTCTTATCTACTGGAAAGAAACAAACTATGTCATTTGCGAAATGGAGAAGTGATATATCCGGTAACGTATGACCCAAACTAAAATCGGGTAGCAACCCCTCCGTAATACTTGCAACAAATAATTGCTTTAAGCCTTCCTCGGCAAGGATAAAAATGAATGGGGAAAGCGGGTCACCTTGTTTTACTCCCTTGCGTAATCGAATAGGCTTTGTGGGGAAGCCATTCAGTAGAATAGATGTTGGTGAACCTTTCCGATAATTAGTGAGCCAACCAATTCATTTTCACTAAAACCCATATGTCGCATTACCACGTTAATGTTACCCCAAGATACACTATAAAATGCCTTACGAAAATCAAGTTTAAGTACTAGACAAGCTCGTCTACTCTAGTGAACGGAGTGTAAAATTTCAGATGCTAGGAAAGAACACTCATGAATATTCATTCCCTTAACGAATGCAAATCGATTCCCGATACTAATTGTGGCAGAATCGCTTGCAACCGTAAGGACAATAGCTTTGCTACAATCTTATAGATCCTATGAATCAATGCAATAGGCTTATAATTATTAAGGGAGAAAGAATCGGGTACCTTCGGCACTAGAATGGTGTATGACGTCTTGATTAAACACAGCAGCCATGATGATGAGTGAAAATTGCTCAATAAATGCATGACTTAACCCTTTAAATATTGCTAAAATCTTTTGTAAAAGTAAAAGTTAAAGCCATCTTGTCCGGGAGATTTATTTTCCCCACAAGAGGACACCGCCATCCATGTTTCCTCATCTGTAAAAGGCGATACCAGCCTATCATTTGATTCCCGATCTAACGATGAAAAGTTAAAACATCTCATATAAAATGGGATAACCTTTGGTGCTAAAAATAGCTGCTCATAATATTGTCATATTACAGAAATAATGTCAGTCGAGTTGTGAACTAGTGAACAATCTATATCCAATCATGTGATGCGGTTATTTTGAAATCTTACAGACGTGGTATGATGGAAAAAAGAAGTATTCTCATCACCAAGTAGCGACCAAAAGACCCGAGATTGTTGATGTCCTAATTTTTCCAAGTAACAACGATGATGAAAAAGATCGTTATTGGCAATCCGAAGAGCTTTTGTGGTATCAATGTCTAGTGGATGCGAGTTTGTAATAGAAGTAAGGTTGATAACCAAACATTCGAGTCTTTTATTTTTGGCTTCTAAGCCTCCAAAATTTACCGAATACCAGTGACCAATCATTTGATTAAGTTTACTTAATTTTTCATCAATGTCAGAGTTGGCATCAGTCACACAAATGTCATTCTATGTGTCGCGGCAAAACTCCAAAAAATCAGCATGATCCAACAATAATTTAGAGAATGAAAGAGTCTCGGGTGATGATTAGATGTTGCTTGAGACCGAAAGTGGAGAGGGAAATTATCTGATAAAGTGGTCCCCAACGTAGTAACGAAAAGTAATGGCCATTAGTCCACCACGGTGCAAAAAGCAAGGACTTTATCAACACGAGAAAATGCTTGGCTATTAAACCAAGTGTAGTCCCTTCCGCTTAAAGGAAAATCGAATAATTCAGAACTATTCACTAATTTATGAAAATGGGACATCGTTGGATAAATGTTGCCACTAGAACATTCACTCAGATGAAGAACTCATTAAAATCCGCACATATAGTTACGTTTTCTAGTTGTTGGACTAATGGACAAAGCTCCTCCCACATCAAAATCCTTTCCGACCAAGATGTTGAACCATAAATCGCAATGACATTGATAATCAATTGATTAATGGTAAATTTTGCAACCACGCACTGTGGGCTTGAAGATATAATCAGACCATCAACTATCAACATGTTCCAAGAAATAAAAATTCAACCCGATAATCCTTCCGAAGGAATCACGTGCGAGTCAAAGTTATTGGGTCCCCAAAATCGTCATGCAATGTGATCAGAATCAGCACTACCTTTGTTTCTAATAACAAAAAAATGCGCACCCAATTTCCAAATAATATTTCGCAAAAATTTCTGTACCTCCTTGACAATTCTAGCTTATAAACGATATTGTCACTGTTAGTTTTATTTAGAGGAAGAAATTTAATCGGGAATTTGATGAAGGAGCACTACAAATTTAGCATATTTTGGTACTCAAATGCCATCTTCATTGTGAAATAAAATTGCCTATTCATAAGGTTACATGACGATGAATATCATAAGTAAAAAGGATAATGTTTCAAATTCAAATAAATTAAATCTAATCCTAATTAACTTACAAAAATATTTAATATAATTTTTTACTGATTTTGTAATCAGATTCTAACTTTCCCTCTTGATTCAAAATCAGTTTAAATTATTTAATTAGGTAGTATATTTAATTCATGAGTTTTATTTTATTTAAGATTTATAAATCCACTAAGTAGGCCTCTACTTTCAATTTTAAAAGGATTTTTAGTTATCTAAAACTTTTATTCCATTTTTCTTGTAAATATAGGATTTCATGTAATAGTTATATTTAGTTTTTATTGTAAAAAATTGTGGCTTCAGTTTATTATCTATCTATTCATTCTAAACACGGTGTGCATTTGGAAAACCCCAATCTCGATAATCCTCGGTGTGATTCTCAAGTTTTAGTTTTTATTTTGATTTTGATTTTTTACGCTACGTCAAAAGATTACACATCCAACTAACCAAAATTTATTAAAAAGAATTAACTTTGAGAAAGGTTAAAATTACAAAAGCGTGCATTTTCAAGTTCTTTTTTTCTAAGCTGTCATCGTAAAATCTTTTACTTGTTGTAATTGTGGAAGATATATAACCTACTTGAACATGCATAACAAGGAAGAATTTCAAAACTACATGTCTTGCTAAGACCACCTACACATGACGATTGATTCAAGTAAAATATAACGTAAGGTTATAGGCATGTTATAAGTTTCATACTACGAATTACCATAAGAAATCAATGTTTCAGTTCTATTCTGAAACTAAGAAAAAAAAAAGAAATGTTTTTGTGGGAAAGAATGTTTTTTTTGTTATATTTCATTTGCACCTTACACTGCTCTTTACATAGTAGGGATATACATGTGAAAGCATAAAACATAATCTATACAAAAGGTAATACATTAAAGGCTGATAAATATGTTACTATGCTAGCCTCCTTTGATTATGCACTAACGGGAAATGATGAAGATGTTCTAATCCCAAATGTGATTTGATTTCTAACACTCCCCCCTTAAGTTGAGTAGTGGAATCTTCGATACACAACTTATCTAAAATGTTTCTGAAGATTTTCTCGTTCACTGCTTTTGGTCAACATGTCTGCTAATTAATCCTCATATCTAACGAAAGGTACTTTTTTTCTTCCACGTTGTACTAAATTTTTATTTTACTTTTAATAAAAATTTAGGGGGGTTGATTGGAATGGGGAAGGGCGGGTCCCCCCATGGTGGGAATTCCTTGGTCTGCCTTCGGGTGTGGACTGTAAGCGGCGTTCTCACTGAGGGACTAATGTCACCCTCGATTCTTTCTTCCTGGCCCTAATTTTATTCAAAAAAATTCCTACTTCTATCTTTTCCTTGATGAAATGTCGATCAACCTTCACATGTTTTGTCCGGTCATGTTGAACTAGATTTTTAGAGATTCGGATAGCTGCTTGGTTATCACACTTTAGTTCACAAGAATCTGTTGGTGGAAAACCAATTTCTATTAGTAGCTTTTGCAACCACAATATCTTTGTCAACCCTCGAGCAATTCCTCGAAACTCGGCTTCAGCACTTGATAATTCTACCACCTTTTACTTCTTGCTTCTCCATGTAACCAGATTTCCCCCTACAAGAGTAAAATAACCATATGTTGATCATTTGTCTATTGGGTTTCCCGCCTAGTTAGCATCTGTATATCCTTCAATCTTGAGATGTCCATATGCTCTAAATAGAACCCCATATCCAGTTGTCCCCTTGAGATATCTTACGATTCTTCATACTACTTCCATATGATCAGCTTGAGGTCGATGCATAAAATGGCTCACTATTCCTACAATGTGGGATATATCTGGTCGAGTATGTGAAAGGTAAAGCAGTTTTCCCACTAGCCATTGGTACCTCTATTTCTCATCCAACTATGAGTCTTCCAAAACTCTCAATCCATATTTGCGATTATAGGGGCATCTAAAGGCTTGAAATTGAGCATCCCTGTTTCAGTTAGTAGGTCTAGGATGTACTTCTTCTGACATATTAAAATTCCTTCCTTTGACTTGAACACTCAATTCCGAGGAAGTATTTTAATCTTCTCAAATCCTTCATCTCGAATTCTGCAAACAGATTCTTCCTCAAACTATCAATTTCTTCATTGTCATTTCTTGTAATGATCTTATCATCAACATAGATGATTAGACAAGTCACGAGTTCCCCTCTTCTCTTTAGAAACAGTGTGTGGTCGGAGTTGCTTTGTTTGAACCCATATTTTCTCATTACCAGCATGAATCTTCCAAACCATACCCCTTGGTGATTGCTTTAGTCCGTAGAGATACTTTTTCAAACGCCAAACTTCTCCATCTTTGAATTCTTTTCTGAATCCTGGTGGGGTTTCCATGTAGACTTCTTCTTTTAGATCTCCATGTAAGAAAGCATTTTTTACGTCAAATTGATGAAGTGGCTAGTCTTTCCTTGCTACGATTGAGAGCAGGATCTTGATGGTATCAATCTTTGTGACTGGAGAAAACATTTCAAAATAGTCAATGCCGTATGTTTGAGTATAACCTTTGGCTACTAACCTCACCTTGTATCTCTCGATTGATTCATCTGGTTTGTGTTTGATTGTAAAAACCCATCAACATCCAACTGGTCTCTTTCCCATAGGTAAATTACACCTTTCCCATGTTTGGTTCTTATTGAGGTTATTCATTTCATCTTTCATTGCACAAGTCCATTTGTCAAATGTCAAGGCTTGTTCAATAGTATTTGGGATCTCTTCTTCATAGAGTGCTACAATAAATGCTTTAGCTTCTTCAAATAAATTTCCCATGGAAATGTGTGCTACTGGATACCTAGATCATCGAGGTATTCTTTCTAGGGAAAATCTTGGAGCTAGAACACCTCGAGTGCTTCTAGGAGGCAAGGAAAAATGGTTACTCATCTCCACATCCTGTTCAGCTTCATGTTCTATCACAATCTCAAAGTTACCATGGTCAGTTTAAATGTCAAGGGGATCAGTGATGATTCTTACCTCGGATATTAGTTCAGGATGACTATTTTCTGTGACATTAAACTCCATGGTTTGTAAAGTTTCAAATGGATGCCCAACAATAGTGTTCTCTTCAGTCTGACTTTCTCCTTCAATAGTGATTACTTCATGAAGCCAACCAAGTGTGTCTATGTTCTCCTTCTCCCCCTGACCACTAAGTTAGGTGTTGTAGAAATACTCAGTTTCAAGGAAATCACAATCTATACCCTTTCTGATTAACCCCATATCCAACGAATACACACTTTTATGCACATTGATCTAGTTTGGTACGATCGGTTTTTGGTATGTGGACAAACACAAAATAACAAAAAATTCTTAGTTGAAGACTTAAGGGTTAAGGGTGGTGGTACTTTAGTATATTTGGCTAGGACTTTGATAGTTGTTTGAAGGTCAAGGATTTTTGTTAGAAGTCTATTAAGGAGGTAAGTTGCAGTTGGTAAGGCTTTCGGCCAAAAATAATTTGGTACTTTGGAATCGATGATGAGTTCTCAGGTTATTTCCAAAAGGATATGATTTTTCCTTTCGGCTACGCCATTTTGTTCAGGTGTATTTGGGTATTTCGTTTAATGAACTAACCCATTTTGAAGAAAAAAATGTTTCATGGAGGTGTTGACAAACTCTCCTCCATTATTTGATCGTAGGTTTGAATGGTTTGTTTAAACTAGGTTTCGACCATGGTGTAAAGATGGGTAAATTTTTGCGCTACTTCAGATTAGTTTTTCAAGAAATATATCCATGTCATATGAGTGCAATCATCCATAAAGATAACAAAATATCGAAAACCTTGTCCACCAGTTACAGGTGATGGACCCCACACATCATAAAGGACTAAAGCAAAAGGTAAATAAGTCTTGGTATTACTTGGTTTAAAAATTTTTCTCTGACTCTTTGTCAGAACACATGTCTCACAATGTGTTTTATTTTTGGAATTAAAAAGTTTAGGGAATAAAATGTTTAAGTAACCCGTAGAAGGATGTCCTAATCTTTGGTATCGTAGCCATGCTTCCCTATCTGCAGCTCCATGAGCTAGCATTATAATGCTGTATTGGGCAACTTCATCTACGTAGTACAATCCTTGGCATTCAATGCCACACACAATGATCATTCATGTCCTGATATTCTGTAGAATACAAAAATTAGGATTTATTAATACCATGCAATTGAGCTCCTTCGTAACATGACTTATAGATAATAGTTTATGTGACAAGGAAGGGACATAAAGATAATTTGATAATATCAACGTAGGTTATATATCAATTATTCCTGCTCCTTTTATAGGGATAATGTCTCCACTGATGGATATAACGTGATTTTTAAGAGGTTTGGTTTGAATGGTAATGTCACATGGATCGAATGTCATGGCATTCGTGGCTCCACAATCAAAGATTCATGAGATATGTTTATTACTTTTGTGGGATATATTAGCATGGGCTTTTACTTTTGTAGGCTCAAAATCAAAATTTGAGGAGCATTTTGGGCATAATTTTGAATTTAGATAAAGTGTCGGGCCTGATTTTATTTCTTTTAAGGGCCTTGGGGCTAATGTGTGAAAGGGGATAAAAAGAGGGGTTTGGGATCAATTTCCCAAACCTTTTACCTTTAAAATCATCAGTAGTAGGGTTTGGGTTCCCTCTAGCCACCATTGCCACTCTTGTGCTCCCCTCTCCACTGCCACTTTGGTCGCCGTCGTCACTGTTGGTAGCTTCTAAGTTGCCCATGGTGGCGGCAGCCCTTCCGGTAAGGGTTTGCTTCCTTTTTCCATCATTCCACCATTCAGGATAGCCTAAAACCTCAAAACTCCTCTCTCTTGTGTGTTTGGTTCTGCCACAAATGGTTCATTTAAGCTTCGATTTGTCAATTTTCTGTCCAGCGTTGTTGTTTTTTGCGGTGAAAATAGGTCTCCGGTTGCCTTGTCCTTGGGCTGACATTCCTGCTGCTTTTGTAATCAGTCTGCTTCTAATGCTCTATGGTGATAAAATCTCCAATTGTGATCCTAATATCGCAAGTTGCGCCGCCTCCTTCCGAACAGCCACATAGGTGGACTCCGACTATGATAAGGGCTCTCGCCTGAGTATTTCCCTTTTTATCTAGTTGAAATTTTCATCTATTGCATTAAAAAATGGGAACAATTTTTTCTCTTACCTGATTTTGTTAAACGTTGCAATATCAATTTCAGACATTATTGGGCCAGGTTCTCTGCAATCTATCTCTCCCCAAATCCCCTGTAAGATGATCCAAAAATCTTCTACTGCCATGTTGTTATATTTTAGATTATTTACTTTTGTATGTAAGTCAAAATTTTGAAGCTTATCTCTTCCCAAACTGTAGGTTATTGCGAGAGCATTCCACAGTGCTTTACCGGTTGGAAACTCGATCAAGTTGCTAACAATTTGTGGCTCTATGTTCTGTATTAACCATGAGAACACAACCAAGTCATTTTGTTCCCATTTCTCATAATCTTCATCGGTAATTGTGGGTGGTGTTGGATTTCCGATAAGATGACCTAGTAAAGCTTTGGATTTACCTCCAATAGCGACTCTGATCATACGAGCCCAAAGGGCATAATTTTGATTATTCAATTTGAGGTTGATGGATAGATTTTCTAAGAGGGATTTTTTCTGTTGCTTGTTATGAAAACTATTTGTGATGATCTTTGTTAATTGAGCTGAGAAATTGTGGCTAATTTCAAGGTTTTTTTCCATGCTACCGTCTTTGGACTTGGTAGTAGGTTTTTTCTTTGGTGATGGGTCGTTTTTTGAGTTACTGTCTCCGAACATGGTAGCCAAAGATGAGGCAAGTGATGAGCAATAAATTGTGGTCCTATAACTGATCTCTCTCTGATGCCATGTTTCAGTTTTGTATTTTGAAACTAAGAAAAGAAGAAATGTTTTTATGGAAAGAATGTTTTTTGTTATATTTCATTTGTACCTTACACTGCTCTTTATATAGTAGGGATATGCATGTGAAAGCATAAAACAAAATCTGTACAAAAGGTAATACATTAAAGGTAGATAAATATGTTACTATGCTAGCCTCCTTTGATTATGCACTAACGGGAAATGATGAAGTTTTTCTGATCCCAAATCTGATTTAATTTCTAACAATCAATTGAACTCAAATTGAGTATACGAACAAAGAACTAAGAAGAAATTGAGATTGAAAGAAAACATTCAAGAGAGAAATATTACAGAGAATTATCTAACATTTCTACTAATTGTATAACAACGTACTTTACAACTTCTTTTATAGCTAATAAAGTAAAAAGTCTATTCTACCCCTTCTATTCTAACGTTAACTTTGCCTTGGTATAGATATGGTATAAGCTAAGTATAAAGGTATATTTACAATATAAGTCAAGTATAAAATAAGTCTAATTAATCATATATCTTATCATCCCCCACAAGACAAACATCATCAATCTCTAACAATCCCAACTTGTGGATTTGTTCTTTGAATGAAGGATAATGTAAGGCTTTGGTGAAAGAATCCGCAAGTTGATCTTTGATCTTCACTGTCATGAGATGAATGATGCTATGTTGAATTTTTTCTTGGATGAAAATTACAATCAATGTCTAAGTGCTTTGTTCATTCATGAAAAATATCATTGTTTCCTATGTGCATAGCTGATATGTTGTCGCAGACCATAAAGGCTGGCTCTTTTTGCTGTAACTGCAGATCTCTTAAGATGTATATAATCCATTGAACTTCAGTTGCTGTTGTGGCCATTGCTCAATATTCTACCCCAGCCCCTACCTCTACAATTCAGTTACAGTTTGAGTAGCCGATTATGAACTTGGCATTAAAATATGTTAGCAGTATAAATTTTTTTGTAGCTGATAGATATACTATAGGCATGTAGAAAATTTTGTAGCTGAGTCAAGTATATATCTGCCATTAAATTGGAGAAGTAATTGAGAAGAAAGTCTTAATTCAACAATGGTATGCGTGAAGGATGATGTCTCGCTCTCCAAATAAAGGTAATATCAATTTGGGCAAACAATAAGTTTCTATATTCTCCTGTTAGGCAACCATATGCGGTGGTCTTGAAACAAATTTGGTATTCATTATCTTTATTATCCGTATCTTCTTCTTTTTATCATGAAATAGTAACTCTGGAATTTGGACATTGGATCAGAATTGGTTTGAGGCCATTTCAAGTCATTGCCTAAAATAATTTGACTAGAGAATATCAAATTCATATTAGATTCTGAGCTAATAAATAATCTTGAAGCCAACATTAGTCCTTTGAGGACATGAATCAACATTTGGCCCTGCAAATAATCAAGACGTTGTCAAGCCAACACTTGGCCCTATCGAGGCATGTTGCTATGCAAGACAATACCAAATTTGAAGGAGACATGTTAATTAGTTACCTGTGAGAATCTTCATCTTGTCTCTCATGTATTGAACTGAATATGTGCATCTGAATCCGCTGGGTTGGTCTTTAATGTCAGTTTTAATGGGTCGAGTCAATTAGTTTCCTAATTCTCTCTCAAATATAATAAGTCAACATAGTCTATGCATAAGGTAGGTTTTAGTTGATGAAGATCTAAATATTTCAATGCTTTCTTCGAATGGGCCTGTTATCTTTCTTACTAGGTTCTTTATAAGGGAAAACAAGAAAACTATCCAATGGTCCAGTTGGTTGTATTTTGGGAACCAACTGAAGTGCATGAAAGTTACTCCAGCATTGAAGTATCTAGATGAAGACTTGTATCAGAAAAAATAAGGATGTAAACTGTTAGGACCAATACTGAATTTAAAAAACCTCAATGGCTACTCTTCTGACATAAATTCTCTATTACGTAGTGAATCCATATGTAAAGAAAAATAAGTAATTTTACTTGGTTATATCTAGAAGTACCCATAATTCATATTATATACTTTTCTACCAATGTATCATACTAATGTGGAGTTCGGTGGTGATACGGCAGTCCTAACAGTGTTATCAGAGCCAAGGTTCATTATAGGGAAGTGAAGTTTACTGCATTGGGAAAGAAATTCTTCGAATCATGACTGGGATCAATTTGGCATTGCAAATTGGAAATCTACAGTTGGGGCCTTGTGTCGAAATCGAGGAGTGTGTTCCACAATTTTGTAGCGGTGGTGCAAGTTGGTTGGCAGATTAAATGGATTTCATTTAAGGGAAATGCCACTAGTTGTGTGATCCTTGGTTCGAGGGGAAAATTGTTGAAATGCAAACCAAGTCCCACATTGGAAAATTAAGAGAATTTCAAGCAATATATTAGTATCCATCAAACTCCATTAGTATGAGGTCTTTTGGGAAGGAGCCCAAAAACAAATCTGTAAGGGCTTGACTCAAAGTGATCAATATCATACGAATGTGGAGTTCGATGGTGATGCGGCAGTCTTAACAAGCTTTTTTCTAAAAAAAGCCAATAAAATTCAAAAACATTATGCAACACTCTACTACTATCACCACCATAACAGATGTTCATTCTTAATCTCAAATGTTCTACTCTAACAATCTCTAAAACAGACTAAAAACATACCACATACCAAATAGTCTCCTCCTCCTACTTAAATTAACAACAAACATTGATACTCACTTCCTCTTCTTCGAGGGTAGATGTGGAACCTCTTCATCCTCATCATCATCCTCCTATTCCTCGTCATCATCTTCCCCATCCTCCTCATCATCATCACCATCATCATCATCATAATCATCATCATCATCTTCCTCATTATCACTAGCTCCATCACCATTAGCTTCAGGATCATCTTCTGGATCAACTCCTTGTTCACCTTCTTCAGAAGAGAAATCCTCATCACTCGCATCATCATCATCATCCTGCTCTGCATTGTCATCTTCCTTGTAGTCGTCTTTTGTGTCACTAGCATCTTTGTTTTCAACATCATGTTGCTACTTCTTGAAAATTTGATCGAGAGGGAACCCCTCAGTTTACGCTGATGATGGATTGATGACATCCAACAATCTTGCAACTAAAAAGCTAACACAAGCAAGAGACTTCAAAGTGAAAATAGAAGTTTCCACCATTATAGCTTCCACGAGAGAGTAAGAATACATTCTTCTCCCTGCGAGAATGACATTGTCGACCTCCATGATATCTATAAATGGCTTGAAAATAATCAGATTTCTCTGATGCAAGTGAATGATGAAGATGCCGCAGAGAGATCAGATCTGTCACATTCAACTTCAAACCAATGAAGCAGCTCACTCAAGTTATTAAGCGGCTCAATTGGTTTTGTGTTAGATGGGCTCAACCCCACTTGCATGGTCACTCAAGTTATTAAGCCCGACACTCTCCTTATCTATGGATTCTCTACATGGTATCAGAGCGAGAAGAAAGCCTGACAACCGAGATCCTGGGTTTGTGTTAAAGTCCTAGTGGAGTTTGAGCTATCGGAAAGACTAGACTCGTTGATTACCTTGAGCCTTCGAGGAGATAGGCCAAGGGATGTTTGGCAAGTCGCAACTGGTCCAGGCCTAGTTGCACTTGAGGGGGAGTGTTGGAAATGTTGGGATTATCCCACATTGGTAATAAACATGAATATTGAGTAACATATAAGTGGAGTAGATTGGGCTTTAACAAAAGCCAATTGGTTTTGTGTTAGATGGGCTCAACCCCACTTACATGCTCACTCACATTATTAAGCCCGACACTCTCCGGACCTATAGATTCTCTACATAATGCTCTTCAATTGTTCTATTGCTAAATAACCACAATTAAGGTTACATTCACTTAATAAAATGATTTTTTTCAAATTCTTTCTTTCTAATTTGGCCTATGTTTTCCATTTTTTTAATAAGTTTATGTTTGGTTTCTTTCTATCTTAGACACTATGCTTTAGTTTTATTATAGTCAGGTTGCACTTAGTGTGATCATATGACTACCTACTTTCTTATCATTTCCCTTGTGACTCCCCTTTAACCGTCTCCAATTATAAGCCGATATTCTATGGGCAATAAAATATATTATTTTCATTTTCCTGTTGATGGCTATATTGGAAGCAAGTCCATAATATTAGAGTATATCTCCTTAGATTTCTGTTTGTGTAAAATCCCAAACAATATAGGACTCTCTTTACTTAGTATTTGCCATATAGACAAACACTATTATATACATATGTATGTAATTCTCATTAATCAAATACGTTTTCATTGAGTTCACATGGTAGTCAGAGCCTAGATCCTAATTATCTGAGAGTTCTTCAAATTCTAAACTTTTTTTCTTGGGTACCATGGCTTCTTCACCGCTGGCTATTTTTACCATTCCACCGGCGAAGAGTGTTCCAACTGCCGATCTCGACAGCGCTTCAGTTCAGTCCTCTTTACCAAACCCACCATTGTTCACCACTTCAGGTTCCATGTTAATCTCGAACATGTTCTATGATTACAAAATCTCCATCTTCATAATACAGATTCTTCTTCGATTGTCACTAGTATTGCTACTGATTCGAGTCCAATGATGACTCCTAATTTATCTGGTATGATCAACAATGAATTGACATCCCGTAATTTCATCATTTGGAAGGCACAATTTTTGAGTTTGTTAAAGGGTTGTCATCTTGCGCATCATCTCGATGCTAACATGTCTATTCTGCCCAAAATTCTTTCTAATGGTTCTCCCAATCCGGTCTTTAATGAATGGGAGTCAAATGATCAACAAGTGTTGAGTTGGATACTCACCGTAGTTACAGAAAATTTGCTGTCTCAAATTGTGTCCTCCTCTACCGCATTCGAAGCATGGGAAAAATTATCTCATGCCTATTCTTGTGGATCTCGCTCACAAATTCATCATATCCATTCACAACTCCTAAATATTCAACATGGTATGGATGATATAACTACGTATGTGTTGAAAGCTAAGAATATTTATGACAAATTGGGTACTGTTGGTTATCCTATAATAGAAGACGATCTTGTTGATGCTATTCTTATGGGGCTTGGTGAACAATATGATACCTTTAAATATGTGATTGAAGCAAATCTTGACTCCATTCACTTTGATGATTTTTTTTATCTCTTACACTTCGCCGAATGTCAATTAAACCGTGGCTTGTCTTAAGGTATTTCACTCATAGCCATGTATAGTGTCCATCCAAATGGAGGGTGAGGTTTCCGTAGCTCTGACTGAGGTTCAAGAGGTGGTCCTGGTGGTCGATTCATAACCACAGGCCATGGCCAACCCCTTCTAGCCTGCCAATTATGTAACAAATCAGTACCACCTTTGTCCCACGGCCCCGACTCAGTCAACTATTACACCACCTATTAACACCAAATTGTATCAAAATCGTGCATTATGTCATTATTATCATGGCATCCCATACCCATCGTATCATCCCATATCACTACCACTTCCACTCATTCACAACCTTGGATAATGCATTCTTGTGCTTCGCATCATCTCACTTTGGATTTAGGGAATCTTCATGTTCACTCTGAGTGCACCGGTCCAGAAGAGGTCACAATTGGTAATGGTTCTAAACTTTCAATATCTCATGTTGGTTCCTCTAAAATTCGTCTTGGTAATCGTCTGTTTATCTTTCATGATATTTTTTGTGTTCCCAGTTCTTCTCACAATTTATTATCAGTTTATGGACTAACCAATTCTTACCCTGTTTCTGTTGAATTTTTCTCTGATAATTTTCTCATAAAGGATTTGAAAACGGGGCAAATCAGATACAAGGGCTGGAGTAATAATGAACTTTATTGTCTTTGTGCGTTAGCTACTCCTCGAGTTTCAGCTAATTTAGCTTCATTATCTATTTGGCATGATTGTCTAGGACATGCTTCTTTTCCTATTGTTAGACAATTTTTAAATATAAATAAAATTCAATCTGTGTCGTCACGACCCCTTGAATTAATTTGTGTTGATGTTTGGGGGCCGTCTCTTGTTGTGTTTGTCGATGGTTTTCGTTAATATGTTGTGTTTTCCAATCATTTTAGCAAATACACTTGGGTGTATTTTTTAAAGCGCAAGTTTGAAGTTAAATATGTGTTCATTCAATTCAAAACAGTTGTTGAAGAATTCTTCTCCACCACAATTACATCTTTTCAATCCGATGGTGGTGGTAAATTTGTTGCTCTTACAAGGTAATTCTATGTTTTATTTTATCCCACAAATCTATTTCTCAGGTATAGTCAGTAGTTTGATTTGTTTTACTTATTCCATTTATTTGAACTGCTAATTACCTGCTGAAGTTATATATAGGGGAAAGTTATCAAATAAAGACTTCTAACTTTATATTCTTTTTAATTGGTAGGCTATGTCAGTTTCGCAATTACCTTCTAAATTTGAACTGCTAATTACCTGCTAAATTTTTACTTCACAATTTATTGAAGGCTCTCTGGGAAAAAACTCTTGAATTTAGATTCTTACCTCAAAAACCATTTTCAAATTCAAATAAGTTGCTCCAGGTAATGTTGTGCTTTGAGTTAATGTGTACTTAGTTATTTATTGAATAAGTTTTGAAGATGGATATTTGATGGAATGTTTGCAGGAACTAGTGAGGTGTTCATCTTGTGAATCAGAAGGAGTGAGTGCAGCTTATTGTTATCTGGTTACCTCATCCAAAAAGATATTAGATTCTCTCTTGTAACTCTAGGAGGTATGAACAACATTTATGTAACTTGCAGTTGTGGTTTACATGGTGACTATTTCAGGCTCTGTTTACATAAGCTAAATGTAATGAACATGTGAGATAAGGGGAGAAAGTACTAGGAAATGCACAAGTATGAGTAAGAAACAAAACTTGGGTCTGTATAATTCTAAGAAAAAGTGCCAAAATTGATAAAACCCCTTGAGAGTTTCAATTTGGAAACTGTCTATTATTGATAGATTTTGTGTCTGAGATGTTTATTTTCAAGATATATTTTCTTGAACATGTAATAGTTTCTAAGCTCGTACAGTTTGTTTAATTGAAAACTTTATTATTTGTAATTAGTCTTTCCTCTACTTTATCCAATATTTCAATTTCTTTGTCGAGTACATCAAGTATTAACCTGAGGAGCTAGCTGATGCACAGTTGAAAGATGCATAGTTCCATGTATGCTTTGATTTTGTTGATACATTAAGGAGCTCCCTTAAATCGAATTGTATAGGAATTAACAACCGTCCCTATTACACAACTGAAAAGAGCATTCCGAATGGTTCTTTCATATTGCTCTTTTCCCTAACTGCTACAGTGGGTTTTCAAACTGAATTTCAGACGGTTCTTTCAACAGAACTGTCCGGAATGCTCCTTATTCCGGACGGTTTTAAACTGTCCGCACAAGTGTCTGACCAATCGCGTTGTCAGAAAAGCCTGAAACACCCGTCCCGAAAAGTCCATTTTGCACCAGTGGTTGGTCTAGCAACATGAACAATTTTCATATGGTTTTTAACTATTTTATGATATTACAAGTAGGTTGCATGATTTAGTTTGTCGAAGTGTTGAACTAGTTGGGATTCCAATTCTTTAAATTTATTATTGTTACTCAAATATATTGAAAAATGTATTAGAAATTTGAAAATGGACTTGATTAATCAAGAGTTCCACAAGCTTGATTACAAGAATAAAGACTAATTGCTTCGTATCAAATACAAAGAAGGGCCTATGAAGCTCTAATATTAAATAAAGGAAAAATGTTGTCTTCAATAAAATAGCTGCAGTTTGTGGTGATCACTTGTATGTACAAAACAGCCGCAATGCTCAACAACACAACGATGTAAGTAACCACCAAAGTAACATAGAATACTTCTTATAAAATAGTTATGACTAAGATCAAGAGTCCTCAGTTGGGAGAAATTATAGAATGCAGTTCCCAGTGAACCTTGTAGCCTGTTTCCTGACAAATATACTTCTTTGATCGATGAAGGGCCTAACTGAGTTGGAAGATTTCCAGAAATGTT
>CATIWQ010694084.1:0-10039 GCA_949673415.1 Euphorbia schlechtendalii
GTAAAGCCATTCAGAAAGCCAGATAGCATAAAGCCTAAAATATTATTAAGAGCCAACAAGGCTGAATATTCTTACAGAATGTTAAAAAGAAAAAACAAAGCATATTTACAAAGCTAAAAGCTATCTACACTTTAGGACGAATCGATTCGGCATCTTCTCCCTTTTCTAGCTCCTCCCCCGCCGAATCATCAAGAGCCATCTCCTCCTCTTCGAGCTCATTAAGGTTCTTCACCTCCACCAGAAGATCTTCGGTAAGATCCGAATAGCGAGCCCGACAAGCCTAAAAAATGAGGCAACCATACTCTCGGCCATCCATCGCCATATTGAGCATGGCTTGACTATAGTCAGAAACGACCTTAGGAACCTCCACCTCATACTTGGAGAAGGTAACCTGCATCTTATCTCTAGCCAAACTCATCTCCACAGCCTTTTTGTTAGCCTCCTCCAGCTGCTGACTCAAGTCAGACTTTACCGCCTCAAGGTCTTCAATTTTCTTTTTGGCTTTTTCCAGCTCGCAAGAGGTAAGTTCATGAGTCTTCTGAAGCCGCATCATGTCTCGGCTCTTTCGAGTCATTTCAACCGCCCGAGATGCCATCTGAAGAGAAAATGCGACATCAATAGAAAGTAAAAATGCTAAGCAATAAATCGAATTGGAAGACAGAAACTACCTCAGTAGACATCATGAACAGAGCCTTGGACGACTGAAGTAGACTCTCATCAGCCAAATCTTTCCTCTCCGAGGGGAGGGGTAAGATTTTCCTCAGCACAATTTGAATTGGATTGGTATAAATTGAAGGATTGCCCTCACCAGCAAAGGATAGAAGATCAGCCTGTAGAGACTCAGGGCTAACCCGCCTGGAGGAGTCAACCGGAGTATCCAAATTACCACGTTGAAACAAAGAGATATAGCATAAGCATCGAACAAAAGGGCACAATAAAGAATAATGAATTCTTACCGGCTGGAGGGTAGTCTCTTCAGCTGTAGGAGAATGAGGCACCGTAGCAGCAGTCTCAGGAAGGTATTCAGTAGTTTAAACTTTGCGCTTCCTTTTACGCCTGCTGGGATCACCTCCTCGAATACCGGGAGCTGCATTTACAAGTCCGGGCTCCACTCGTTCAGAAGGATGCTTAGTACCCTTCGATCCTTTGGCAGCTTCTTACACAAGTTTACCGGTCGAAGGTAAATTAAACACTGAAAAGAAAAGGGAAATAAGTAAATACCTGAGAAAACCTCGAGCCTAGAGTGATAAGTGTGATCCAGCTGTTCCGGCTCAATAATTCTAATATTGTTTGCCATTGCCCAGCTAATGTTTTGGCATGGCCACACCCCCTTCTTAAGGGCCTTGAAAGCTTCTACCCTATTATCTGTGCCGGTAAAGTTACAACCCAATTTGGGAGAAAGATTCCACTCAGTTGGAAAGTTGGGGTAGCGGTCCTCTTGTCTAATAAAAATAAAGTAATTCTTGAAATTTTTCACTGAATCCACTTTGTGCGTGAATCTATAGAAGCTGCCTCGATGAGCGAAATGATATAAGTCTTCAATAGCTATTTTCCTCAGTGATGCAATCCGCTTGAAGAACTCGATGTCGAAACGCATCTCCAATCCAGTACATATGAGGTAATGACCAACTAGATCTATCCAGGCGTTGGGATGAAGTTGAGCCGGGCTAATCTCGAAAGCTCTCAAAACTTCACTTAAACCTTCTGGAAGTGGGTAAACGAAGCCTGACCAAATTTGGTCAATATATATGCCAAAATACCCCTCAAAAGGGTGAGTGATCCGCTGCTCCACTTCACACCCTTTGAGCCAAGGAAACACCTCCTTCTCAAATTCCAGGTCGACTGGGTCCTAAATTGACTCGATCAGATCTATCGATGGAGTTTTATTTACTATTTCCCTAACTTTTCCTTGTCCTCTAGACACTGATATAGGATGAGTAGCCACATGCCGCTTTACGGGGTGAGCCGCGCTTCTCTTTATCCTGCGTGTGCGAGATGAGACACCTACTGGTCCCCGAGGCGGCGATGGGAGAAACCGGCCCATCTCCTCGTCAATCTTTGCCTAGGCCGAGGTAGAAGAGGATTGGGAGGATGAGGTAGACTCGTTGCGAGACACTCGATTCTCACCAAGCTCGGACATGACATCTGTTGGAGGGGGTTCCCTAGAGGTTGAGACATAGTTAGTATAATCTACGTCCAAAGGTTTGAAATACTTAGAATTCATCTCAGCTATTTCCCTACTTAGTTGGCTACTAGTGGTCGAGGCGGAATCAGTCATTGTCACCTATAAAAAATCTAATTAATCAGAAGATCCTAAAGAATCCTAAATTGGCTCAAGGCTGCGCAAACAACATTTAAACCTCATTCATTGGTATTTCAGATCTACGTAGCAGGGCAAGCAAATAAATAACATTCATATCAAACGAATAGACATCTCAGATCTAGCAGATGTTCTACACATAAACAAGCAACTTTGGGAAAGTAGAAAAGCGAGCAATTCTAGGGAGAGGAAACACAAATCACAAAACTCATTTCCTAACCAATTGATAAAGGTATCAGAAGGTAAACAAAAATGAAATTAACGTCTAAGACATCCAGCAAGTTAAAATGGTAGCAGATGAACAGAACAGAGAGCTAATATGATAATGTTTTGCAAAAAAGAGCAATGAATAATAAATTAATGGTAAAAGCGGAACAGAAGAAGGATGGAAACTTACTTGTAGAAAATATGCTTTGATCGGGGAAGTTGGAGGAGTGAAAGATGGTAGACGGAATTTGATGAGGAAGAGCACAAGATCGCCGGAGAGGAAAAGAAGTTGCAGAAATGGACAAAGAGGAAGCGAAACCCTTATATAGAAGATGAAATGACTTTTGAAGTGACACTTTCCCCTTGTGTGACGTGGCGCGTTGCCTGCCTCACTTTCAAAATTTGAAAAAACACGAGCTTTTCATTTTGGCGCTCGAGACGCATAAACCCTAGATCTGCACGTGTTGATATATCCACCTGGGCCAGGCGGATCTCAAACTCACACTCCTAAAGAAGCTCTCACACTGACGGGGGGACTTCTGTTAACAAGATAAAATATTGACAAGCGCGTACGAGCCACGCGAGATCCTCAGGCGGATTACATCCGCTTGGGACGGAGAGATTTAATGGTGAGGCTAGGATTGTTCTTACCGATCCAGACGGTTCCAATCTGACTCTAGGGCAAAACCCCGTGGCTCATCCAAGCGGATTGGATCCGCCCCAAATAAGGAAGAAATCAAGTCTTCCCTTAATCTCAGATTAACGTGCAGGCGGTAATCAAGCGAAGTCGGCTTATCCGCCTAAACCGACCCGACGCCTCAGGAGCATTAAATCCAATTAAGAGTTTAAGACCTCAAAAGAGACATCAATGATTGGAACTCCCAATCCCGATAAGCTTTATCTTATTAACAAGATAAAGATTGACTCAAGCTAGAACTCTGGTGGATTCACACTCTTGGGTCAAATCTGAAGACGTTTATGGAGTATAAAAAGATCTTTTGAACCACCACGCAGAGGTACGTATTCTAAATTCACAGAAAAAAATCTCTGTCTCCTCTCTTAAATTCGATCTAACTTAAGCAACGGAGAGGCTACGCCGGTCACACGGCTAGTCCCCCATAGCGACGTTTATTGTTTTGCAGGAACCTTCAAACCACATAAAAGAGGAGCGTTCGGAGTTGATCTCAGTTAGAAAGTTAGCGCGTGGAATCACGTTCCAGTCCTAATTTAACAGTAATCAATGGGAGGATTTTAATTTAATTAGTTTTAGAATTTATGTTTTATTTGGAAGAAAAAGACGAGATGGCAATTGATGAACGGCAACAAAAGAGAGTGGAAAAACAGAGGAAGTGAGTTGTGCAAAGATTGGATTAAATGATTAGAAATTGGGGGTTTAAAGTTTTGCAAACCCATTGCAGTAGTAATTTAGGTTTGTTGCAGGGTGAACGAAGAAGAACCTAAAAAGCAATAAAAAGGAAAAGTGATAAAATGAGAGGGTTGAAGATGAATATTAAGTTACAAATATACTTTCGGTAACGTTGCAAGAAATCACTCTCTTGAATTTTCAAAACAATCAATGTCAGCTGCCACGTCAGCAATGAGTGGTTAAAAATATTGCAATAGAAGAAAGTGCATTTTGGATTTTTTTACATGGAACCGGGTATTCCCGGTTCAAGTGAATGGCAAATGTTCTACTAAAATAATTGGATGAATAGGATATGTATCATTTATCAGGAGCATGGTATTCTAGAATATCCGATTTCATGTAAAATTTACCATGCATTTTAGGATTATGTGTCAAGTAGAATAGAAATTCACATTGAAGACATCTTAATGATTTTAAAAATAGACAATGTCCTTTAAAATAATAGCCACATTAAATTATCTATTTTTTTTCTAGAATTGTATAATTAAATAATAAAATAATTTAATTGCAAACTAAATAAAGTGTTTAGATGTTAAAGATTAAAATATCAATTATTTTTATGAGTTGACATTTCATTTGACTATCAACATGTAGAATATTAAATAGGCAATGTTTAAACATTTATTATGCTACATTAAATAGGAAAAAAAATAGAAGAGTTAGTGTAAAACTATTTTTAAGTTATTTATGTGTCAAGAATATTATTAAAATAGACTTTCTACTAAAAATGCTCGACAATTATCTAATATGATTGAACATTGAACAATAAATGATGTAGCATAATAAATGTTGAACTTCTATCTCTTTATTCTCTTTCGTATATAATGTGACACAATAAATGTTGAATATTATCTATTTGATCATCTACATGTTAACAATCAAATAGAACGATAACTCATAAAATTAATTAATATTTTAATAATAAATATCGAAATATTATATTTAATTTGCAATTAAATTTTTTTTATTATTTAATTATAAATTTCCAAATGAAATAGAGAATCTAGTATGACTATCACTGTTTTTAAAACTATTAACATATCATCAATGTAAGATTCTATTCCACATAATCCTAGAATTCAATATCTACAAAGGATGCTCTAAGAAATGCAAAAATGCTGAAATAAGTGGGGAATGTATAATACATGTCTCATAAATTATTTAAATGATCCAAAGTAATAGTAAAAAGTAATTTTATGAAACATATATCATTCATGCAGGAAAATGATCCTCAAAATTCGAATCCTACTATAATTTTCAACTGAAAATTTAGGGAGTCATTAGAACAATTGAGACAAGTAAAAGTTAAAGTAAAAGGAGTGATACTTGTATTTAACGTTGGTTTTAAAAAGTGGATATGATGGTGAAAAGATTGGTAATTATGTAATTTATGTTTTTAATAATGGGTTTTATTCGTTATGGCCCAATAATTCAGAAAAGAGCCCAAAATAATGAGTAATAAATAAAGAAAAAACGGAAATGAGCAACAATATAGCCGTTGGGAGTTGACAACGGCTCTTTCCCCCAATCTTATTTTTGGATTTTATTTTCTTTCTTTCCTTTTATATATATCAGGTTTGAAATCCATTTTAAAATCACAAAAAAATCCAGTTCATGAGCTCTCTATTTTGTATTTCCATATCAGAAACTCAAACCCTAAGAATAAGATCGATCTTAGATCAGGCCTCACATTACCATATCCATTTCAATTTCCATTTCTGATCACTCACTCTCTTTGTTGTCTCTCTCTTCACTTAAGTTCGCCTGCTCCGCTGTTCTTTTACTGTTTCATATAAGGTAAGATCCTGGCTTCCTCCTTATTCTCCAACTCTGTTTTATCTGTTCGATGTTGATTCCATAATGATTCAGTATGTATCGATATCTAAAATCATAAACTAATATTGAACATAACAGCATTAGAATTTGTGATTTTTTAGTATGTTAATTCAGATACGCTGCTACATATCGGTTTGGTTTATATTTGATGTTTCTCTGCGGAATCAATTTAGAATATAAAGGAGGAGCTTTATTGGGTTTGGGGCTTTTCAGGTTTGAAGTTATTACTAGTGTTCATTGATATTTTTGTTACATTTGAGAGATTTTGAGTGCACAGCATCAGAATTTGGGTTTTTTTTTTGTTTTGAAGTTAATTCTGATCTTCTTGTTGTTTTCAGATCAGAATTTGGGGATTTTTTTGCTTCAAGTTAATTCTGATCTTCTTCTTGTTGTTGAAGTTAATACTGGCTTTCCTTGCTTTTTTTTTAGATTCGAGATTTGTATAAACAGCATCAGAATTTGGGTTTTTTCATCTCGAAGTTAATTCTGTTTTTCTTGTTGTTGTTTTCAGATTTGATACTTGAGTTCAGAACTCATATAGAAGATGAATGACTTAATGACCAAATCGTTCATTAGCTACGTGGACCTGAAAAAGGAAGCCATGAAAGATCTCGAAGCAGGTCCCGATCCAGACATAGAGATGGCAAACGCATCCAACACCATGGACCATAACCTCGGCTTATTCCTCGAAGAAGCCGAGAACGTCAAAAAGGAAATGGCTTCAATCCGCAAGATTCTAGCCACTCTCCAAGAATCGAACGAAGAGAGCAAATCACTCCACAAACCCGAATCCCTAAAATCCCTCCGAATCAAAATCAACACAGACATCATCACCGTCCTAAAAAAGGCCAGGGCTATAAAGTCCCAGCTCGAAGAAATGGACCGCGCCAACGAATCCAACAGGCGCCTATCTGCCTACAAGGAAGGAACCCCAATCTACAGAACCCGAATCGCAGTCACCAACGGCTTACGAAAAAAGCTGAAGGAGCTCATGATGGAATTCCAAGGGCTAAGGCAGAAAACAATGACAGAGTACAAAGAAACAGTAGGCCGGCGATATTTCACAGTCACCGGAGAATACCCAGACGAGGAAATCATCGAAAAAATCATTTCAGACGGAAGCGGAGGAGAGGGATTTCTGAAAACCGCGATTCAGGAGCACGGAAGAGGGAAGGTTCTGGAAACGGTGGTGGAAATACAAGATCGGCATGACGCGGCTAAGGAGATAGAGAAGAGCCTTTTGGAGCTGCACCAGGTGTTCTTGGATATGGCGGTGATGGTGGAAGCGCAAGGGGAGAAGATGGACGATATCGAGCACCATGTGTTGAATGCGAGCCATTATGTGAAGGACGGGTCGAAGGAGTTGAAGACGGCAAAGGATTATCAGAGGAGTAGCAGGAAGTGGATGCTTGTTGGGATTGTGCTTTTGTTGTTGATTGTGCTTTTGATTGTTGTGCCTGTTGCTACTAGCTTTAGTCATTCTTAGAGTGGGGTTTTGATGGAGGGTTTAATGGCCTGTTATTCCTTCCGGTTGTCGTTCTTGTTCTTGTTCTTGTTCTTGTTCTTGTTCGGTATTCGTTTATTCTTGGTGACATTTCTGAAATGTATTGCTATATTGGTATGAGTTGGAATTGCAGATTTTATTTCCAATTTTATTAACTCGCTTCTTTCTGTTCTCATTGCTGTGATTGCAAAAAAAGTTTGACTTCAGATCACAACTTTGACTTCTTTCATCTTGTTGAGTTGTATATTATTAACATGTGATCTTTCCTTGAAATGATAATTCAGAGAAAGAAGCAATATCTTAAAATTCTAGATTTACAACAATGGAGACAACGCATTGCCAATAAGGCAGTAACTTTTTGAAAAGTAAGATATTATAATTATTCGTGAGGTGTTGATAAAACAACGTCACAAAACATTAATCCTTGAACTTGATTATGAACTATTTTGCCATTATTAGTTATTACATTTTCAAATTAAAAGCTTTAAAAAGTCAAAAGTAAGCAGTACCATATAATTTTTTCACTCAAATGTCTCTGGCTGAAGTCTTATCCGTTCTAATGAACTGATTAAAATATTTTGCTAAGCTTCATTTTACATTATCTTACATCCGCATTGATAAAAATTCCAGTGTACATAACACTACAGTTTTGCATGCTAGAATAATTTTGCTTTTATAAGAGATAAATCTCTCTAACTTAAAATGCTTATATCGACATGTATCTTTGACCTCTTGCAAACACTACTCTGTTTAAAAAAGTTGTGGATTTTTAAAACCAAGTACATGAATTCTAAATATCTTAATACAAATAAGAAGAGAATTGCTACCTGCAAAACTAAATGCAACTTACAAAAATTTCAGACGTCCAGTATAATATACAAAGTAGCAATTATTTAAACCAGAAAGAAAAACCAGTTAGATATCCAGCCCAGAGATTCCATCAGGAAATCACATTCATCAATTTCTTGGTGGCTTGACCAACAGCATTCGATATTTTCTTCGCAGCGCCTGCAACAACAGGCTGCAATGAGATGATTGGCAAATCGGCTCTCTCTTCAATCATTGCTACATTAGAGCAAAAACAACCATAAGAAACGGGTTAAGGATCAACTTCACATTAAACATCAATTTAAGATCAAATAGGTTCAAAACGAAAATTTTGACTATCAATTAGTCACTAATTCGGGAAAATGCCAGGTTTTTTACTAAATTGAAATGCAAACTTCATCTTTTTCAATCTATCAAAACTTGCTAGCCATAGCCAAATTCAATTCGATGTTTAAAAATAGACTCTTTTTAACTGCATGCAAAAGTTGTAGGAATTGAGAGCTTACTGATAGTATGATGATGGGCAAGTGAACTAATATGTCGAACACCAGCTTGTGCGGCTTTTACAGCCTGAGCTGATTTCTTGACTCCATCAGATATCTCATGGCTGACAAATAACATACAAATATCACATTATTGTATGTCAGAAAAAAATGTAAGTGAGTTCGAATTGTTGCAGCCCTGGAATCGATGAGTTTGAGCAATAGCATGCTTACACGGCACTTGAAATTAACAACTAAAATAATATTTTTTTCATCTCACGATTAGAAAAAGTAGACACGACAATCCCAGCGTATGAATATCCGAACAAAGACAAAAGCTTGCTCAAAACAAGGAAACTTTAGTGGTAGTATCAAAGTAATATACTTTCAAATGTGTCATAACAAACTTTCTTCTTCAAGCAACTGGTGTTCAAATTCAATAGGTGGTCAAAAGCATTTCCAAAAAATAAAAGGGAGGCAGAGGAACAAGCAGAGTAGAACACTATAATTAATGATAAAAAAATGTAGTAGATGAATTATAGATGAGCACCTCATATCGCTTAGTTCCAATGTAAGTTCACTAAATTCCATGCCTGAAAGCCTAATGGAAACCATTGTACTTGGAAGTTCCTCACGAGCTGCATCTGCTAACTTCGAAAGAGATATTGCACTTCTCCTCAAAGACTAACATACAAGAGAGAATAAATGAATGATCTAAGTTAATTCACAAGATACAGCACTATATTCATATTTTTCCACAACCATTACCATCTGAAAGAATATTATCAGATTAGATGGAAATATACTACTTCCAAAAGAAGAATAAAAATTAGCCCACTTCTTCCAACAACAAACAGATTCAATTCATGATTTCACATGAAATGGGAACGCGGTGACAAATTGTTCTATGAGTAGATAATAGAAACCAACATCATATACTGGCTAAGTCATTTGCAAACTAAACCATATATGTTTGGACTGAGTTAGGTTTCCTTCTTTTCACTTCATTCACCTATGTGGTATTGTGAGTCCTTTTAATAGGACAATTTGGTACTAAATTAAAAAAAGATATGTGTTTGCTTCAAGTGAATTTGGAAACTTAATGACACAAATCGGGAAAAGTAGATGTCATTCAATAGAGACCAAGGACATAAATGGACAATCTAGCTTGGTGATAGAGCATTATGCTCTCCCAAAGAACCGGTATACCATAGTGAAAGGAAGTTGCAGTAAGAAATAAACCTTCAACGTTAAGGAATGCATTGCCCTAGCCCTACGTTATGTTTGAATAGCAGTCTCTCAATAACAAACTATTTGTGGCAAAATATGTAAAACTTAACCCCTAATTGACATGCTAAACTTGGTATATCATGGTATTGGAAATCTTCAAAAGAGCATATAATGAAATAGTGCTTACATTGAGTGTTGGGATAGCA
>CATIWQ010694130.1:0-23707 GCA_949673415.1 Euphorbia schlechtendalii
ATATCTATTTATTTCATTTTCTATATTATACAATTTTCTAATCTTAGATGTGAAAAGATTATGAAATAATCATCTTGGAGGTGAGACATCATAATATTTCATCTTAATTCTTGACAAATAGAAGATTTTCTTCTATTTTTCTATTCGCGTTCGCGACTTTCAATCATGCTCGTGAATTCCTGATTTAAACTTTTTATTTCTTGTTTTTAGTATATTTACGTTCGCGACCTAGGTTTACGATCACGACGTGAGCAAAAAATGCAGCAGTTTGAGCAGTTTTTCGACGGTTTCTCTCAAATTCTATATATAGAATGCGAATTCTCATAAACCTTCACTTCTAAAATCAGAAATTCCTTTTTCTTCAGATAAAATCTTTGTTCCAAACCTTGAAAATCAATCAATCCTTTTCTTCAAAATGGCGCATTCTAACAAATCTATTCTCATTCCTCCTTCGGATCTGCAAGAGAGGTATGAAGCACCTTTTCCTATTCACTCACGAGAGGAAGGTGATCATTTCGAAACCATAAGAGATGCAGAATTCACAAGTTCTTATGTGATCCATAAGAATAGTTTCATTCATCTAAGAATCTATGAGAGGGTAATGTATTATCTTAGGATTCTAAATTTCATACTCTATTCCTCCATGAATATTAGGAATAGTGAGGATAATTGCAAGGAGATGTTGAAATCATTAGTACGGGAAAATGCTAAGACTGATTATCTAGAATTTCATCATCAAGGGAAGAAGTATAAATTTTCAACGAAGAAATTAGAGTAGAATTTGGGATTCCCAAAAGATTATTATTACAAAATGCTTCATGGTTAGGATCCACAACCACATGGAATCGCCTTACTTGAAAAGAAGAATACAAACAGGAATCTGCCTATAGTAAGTGGATCTGAGACCCCTGTTTGCTCGCTTTACACTTCTATTTAAGTAGTGCACTTTTCAGTAGAACTAGTTCCAACACGGTCATTCTTGAAGAATTGTTTGTCCTTGAAGCAATTTGGAATGGCATACCTGTGGACGTATCGAGGATTATGATGGAGACTCTTATGTCTGCCGCAATTGATCCTAGTAGGATAGCGTACGTGTGTCGAACTATGGTGAATTTGTTAGGATAAATTGGGAGATTACCTTGTTGTGCAGAAGTCTTTACTGATGAAGATGAAATTCCAAAACTAACTACGGAAATTTTCATCAACCAATAAAAAGCGAGAAAGAGAAACTGCTAGGGAAGAAAGGAGTAGTTCAACCAATCCTAAAAGGAAGTTGAATGAATTAATGGAAGAACAAATCTCTATTCATCGCAAGATTAAAAACATTCACACTTTGGTGTATGATGTTGAAAGTGATCTGTGGGAGTCACGTTATAAGATTGATGAGATGATTGAATCGTTAACTCCTAAATGAATAGTTTTCTTATCTTTTCAGTTTAGAACCTTGCATAGTATTTTCATTTCAGTTTAGTTGTGTTTTATTTAGTTGTTTGTTTGTTTGTGTTTCATTGTTAGTTTGTAAATATTTGTTAAATATAAAATGAAAATTTGAACAACAAGACGTTGATGTTCAATTGCTATCTTCACCATGATTACTCAAAGTATAATAGTAAATATTTATGTTTTGTATTTAACAATGTTTGTTTGTGTTTTTGTTTCTATGTTTTTATAGGTACAAGTCTAAAAATTGAAGAAATTTGAAGAATAAAGAAGATCGCGACCGTTATCCAATTCACGCTCGTGACTATTGGATATCAAAACTTTCTATTTCTATCGTGAAGATAATCACGATTGCGACTAGCATTCATGATCAGGCCACGGCAAAATATAACCGTTACAGATCGCAATAAGATACATGATAGATGGCTAAAACCACCATTAACGGCTAGTTTTGAGCATAAACGGCTATTTTATCAATTCTAACCAATTAGAGACCCCTTTAACCTCTATAAATAGGTCTTAAGTTGAACCCTAGCAACCACAACCTTCAAAAGCTTACAAATCTTTGAAATTTCTTCATCTTTAAACTTCAACTTTTAACCTTTTCTTCTTAACCTTTACACTTCAAAACAATCATGATGCCTTTGAAGAAATTAGCAAATAGAAGAGAAACCCAATCATACCAAGAAGAGTATGATTGTCCTTTCCCTTTAAGGATGAGAGAAGAAGGAAAACGCTTTCAAAAGCTCAACAAATTGGATATCACCGGGATGATATTCCTAGATTTGGTCTTCTTAAAAATAATGAATCTTCGTAGAGAGATGGAGGTTTTCTTTCAGCTCTTGGACTCACAAAATTTGTGGATTTGCATTTTCCACAAAATCAAAATAGTATTCTCGAATGTCTAGTAACATTCGATTATGAAGATGCAAGGAGGAGGGTGATTTAAGGACAACAATACATCGTAACAAGAGAGATGATGGGTGAATGGTTCAGATTTGAGATTGTTAACTCATCAAGCATGACAGATTCTTTTCATCCAAATCATGTTTGGGCTGAATTATCGAGTAAGATAGTCTTCGATTATAAGAATTCTCCTAACAAACTTATTAAGGATGAATCCATTCTTCTTCTTGACAAATACCTTTCCACTTCATATTTTGTCAATTAGAGAATACTAAGGTACAAAAGAAAGATTTGTTTGTTCTTTCTTGCACTTTGATGAAACAAAAATCGGAATTTGTGGATATCATATGGGATATGATGAAGAAGAACTCAACAAGCATGAGAAACAAGATTGGAGTAACCGAAATTATCACCGCTATCATCTTGGGTGCAAGAGGAGAACTCCCCTATGTCCAACAACCGGGTGACTATTTTTGCTACATGGATGGGGCTTATTTGAAGAACACCGGAATTCCTCAAGAGAACGATGGTGTATATTCTTTCTGCTCCTACTCCAACCCCACCAAAAAGCTCAACTTGGCTCATGAAGATTCTTCCATCGGACTATCAAATCCAACCGTTAGCCGTCGACATGGAAAAGTCCTGATGCTTGAAGTAGAAGAAGATGAAGAAGAAGAAGATGAAGCTCCTGAAGATTGGAAGGCGAGCATGCAACTAAAGTTTGACAATTTCCAAGCGGAACTAGGAGATATGAAAAAGAACATGAAGATTCTAAAGAAAAGTAATAAATCAATGCTTCGAAAATTACATTCATTCTTTAGGAAACAAAATTGTCAATTCACTCTTAGTCCCCCTGATTCTCCTTCACAATAGAACGGGTTTATTCTTTTCTTAAATTTCATTTTTTTCAATTATTTTTAGACTAGTTCTAGTTCTTAAATTTTGGTTTTTAATAAATATCTCACAATAAGGACATTGTGTTCTTTAAGTGTGGGGGGACATTTGTAAAAATCCTGAAAAATCCAAAAAATTGAATAAAATAAAAAATCGAAGAACTTAAGAATTTTTTATTGATTTTCGTGTCATTTATACATTATCTATTCTTATACTTTACTAACATTTGTCCAAGATTATGTTGAGTGTTAGGTATTACAAGTTTCATGTTAGTGCAAAAATTGAGCGCATGTTGAATTTGAGCGTTTATAGCACAACATTTATAAATTTGGCAAGGATGAGTGGTGAGTAACATTCGAGAAGAACATTCCAAGTAAGTTTGGATATATATTTCAGTGCAGCATAAATTAGTATATGTTATATAGTTTTAGTTTAATGCTTCGGATAAGTTTAAGTGGAGTAAAATCTAATGGTAATCTTACTATGAGTTTTATATGCAAATCTCGAATAAGTCATATAAGTATTGAGTGTGTTTAAAGTGTTGGGATACTGTAGCCATAATATTTTGAAATTGATCAATAAAGGATGAGGGTATTAAGAGTGAAAAATCAAAAGAAAGAGAGGATAACTAATGAGTTATGCAAAAGGTGAGGAAAGGTACGGAGCGGAAACTGCAACCATTCATTGAGTGAAAAAAAAGAAGAAAGCATAGCATGAAAAATGGGTGCAAAGTACAAAGTACTTCAAAAACATATGCTTAAAAGAAAAAATGAGAGAGTGGTATGGATCATAAAATGTAACCACTGAAAAAAGGGAAGAGTGGTATGGAGCACAAAATGCAACCACTAAGAGTGTTTTAGCATCTTAGGTTACCTAAAAATGCCTTGAGAGAAAATTAATCAAAGTATGCTTTTTATGTCCTTTATACTTTATACTATGCTTAAGAGAAGGTAATATTCAAGTATGCATATAATGCTTATATGAAGATGCGATTCGGTTGACTCTCTATTAAGAGCAAAGGTATGCAACTAAACCATATAAATTACACATTACTAATTTGTGGGAAATTTTAGACTTCTACTTGAATCTTTTGCAATGTAGGAAAGTGGTACTCACTGCAATAGTCTTTCGCCAAATGAGGTACAAACTTGATTACCAAATTATACACTTTTGTTGAATTTACCTTGAGGACAAGGCAAAAGTTAAGTGTGGGGGTATAACAAGCGCATGATTACACTTATTATCATATTAATTTTTATACACTAAACACTATAGTTTAAGTCATTTTTATACTTTATATAAAAGATTTTACGTGGTATGTATTTGTTTTTGGTGCAAATGCAGATACTAGGTAAATCTTGGGAGTAAAATGATCTAAAGTGGAATTCTATGTAAAAAGAGTGAAAAAGGTGCAAAAATATGCGTGGAACTTAAAGATTTGGCTTAGGATCGAAGCTTTCAAAGATCGGTAAAGTTACAAGGAGAATTCTAAAGAAAAACACATTTCACGGTCATGACAACCACTCGGGGTCACGACTTAGTATTCTTTAGAATAGAAAATTGCCAAATTAGTATTCACGGTCACGACTTGGACAGTTATGTTGGTCAAATCTTCTTAACTACCAACCACCAGATAAGAACAATCAACCGCCATCAACTACCAAATGAAATTACACCTTTTAGAAGTCAACCAATAATGAAAAGGTGCCTATCCATTGTGGATAAGATTAAAGCTTCTCAACCAATCACAATGAAGTGATGTAATTTTCGCCAATGGATACAACTCTTCATTTGGATAGACACAACCCTTCGTACTCTATAAATAGAGGTCCAAACACTACCATTTTCATATGGATTGAGTGCCATATGATGTGTGGAAAAATAGTGCATAGTTAGAGAGTAAAATTATTCTGGATTTCAATATGTTCATAAGTATTAGCAAGAAAATGTATTAGTGATTCAAATCCTTATTTTGATCACTAGATTTCTCTACATATTCGAGCTATTGTTGTATAAGTGTAATTGCAAATCACTTATCAATAAAAGTTTTCATTCTTCAACATTCGTTTATTCGATATTCACAAAGAATAGCATCCAAGAGGAGTTTCTATACGAGTTGAGACCGAATTCAAAGCAAACGCAAGAATTGCGGGAATTGATGACTCCCATTAAAGAGTGGATACAGTTTGATCAACTTTAGCTTTCACTTGCATACCTTGCAACTTTGCTTTGCTTTCTACTTATACTTTCTATTTCAAAGTTTATGATATGTCTATGTGTCAAAATGTGTATTTCGTGTTGAGTCTTTTATGTTAATCAAGTTATATGCTTTTGAGTTAACTTTAAGAGTAGTTTCGGGGTTAACGAGATTGTGTATAATCACTTGATCTGTGATTATAACACTGTTTAGTGAGCCAACATTTTTGGAATGGTAACTTGCTAAATATGTCTATGTGAGATTGACCCGTACTAAGCATAGTATTGACGTTGTCCAGGTTTATATAATTGTCTTAATTCATTTGCACTAGATTTAGAAAAGTCATTTCATGTGTTGCTCTGTGGTGAATAATTTAATATCTAAGTGTCTAGAACTGAGTCTGTTAAATTAATCTAATGAACATAATAACTTTGATGATTTTGCATATTTTCTTTGCTATACTTATTTCTAGGGAATATCTATATACTTTTTATCTTTTCTAATCTTTCATGCATTTGTCTATTCATCCATCATTCCAATCCTCCTTTCCTAAACTTTACATTATTTTATTTTATTTTCTTTTTATTCTACTTCCCTATTTGATCTTTAGACTTGGTTCCTTCCTTGTGGGATCGATATCTTTTAAAACTACATCACAACTATATACTTGCAGTTATCATCATTTTTATATTTGATAAGAGGTACTGACAACTCCTATATTTTTCGTGAACAAGTTTTTGGCGCCATTGATATATAGCCAAACTCTTTGCCTAAAAGTTATTAAACTTATCAATAGAAAAGTGGTGAACAGAAAGACTGACTTCGCCTAGTATTAACTTAGCCAGGCGAAGAGGGAACTTCGCCGGGAGAAGTCCCCTCTTCGTCAACCTAAGTCTCTATTAGCCTAGCAATGTTAATCTCCGAAACCCCATTTTCGGTTATTATTTTTCAATCCGGAAGTCAAATGTAAACTTTTCGGTCCAAAAAAAGAAGCCTTTAGGGATTGAAAATAATTTTAAAATGCCAAAAATGTCTAAACTAAGTTCGGTTTGATTTTTAAATCGTTAAAATCGATGTCCTCTTCATCGAGATCCGATTTCAACACCGATTTTAACCATTAACCACGCCAATTAAATACAGTGACCCAATTTTTATCATTGACCTAAGTTTATTTATTTACTGCTTCATTTATATTCACACATTTATTTATTTATTGGTTCTTTTTTTATTTGTTGACGTTAATTGCATGCTAGAATACCCTCACGAAAGGAATTAAAATTATTCCCAGATAACTGACCTTACTTTTGCCATGCGATCAATTTCACTTAAAAATTGGCACGATAAATCAAGTCTAAAATTAAATATATTTCACAAGATAAATGATTTCCTAAATCATTTTTTTCCAACCAAAAGGCCAAAAGTGTCTTTCAGGTCACAAAACATCACCCTAATGTAGCAATTACTGACTGGGTCTTGTTTTGTTTACTAACCTCAATGTGTTATAAATTATGCTAACCATTGTGGATGCTGAGTAGATGTATCATAAGAATTTTATTTTCCTTCGAGTATCGCAAATTCAAATGTAATTTATAGATTAGGCAGATGGTTGTATCCCCTGAGGCTTGTAAATTATTATTTTACTTTCCCTCGTTTATTTATTGCTTTACTACTTTCCGTATGAGCGCTAAATAAATTATTTTATAAACTTGAAAATGACTTAGGCTTGAATATGCATAATTAAGAAATGTGGTTTTATGTAGATGTAATTCAATGTGATCCAATAAGAAGTAAGCAACTTATCCTGAACCGAATCTCTGTGTCTTAGTGTCCTCGGGACGTTGAGCCTCACAAGACTTTAATTCCTATAAGAGCTTATCTAGGTGGCAACTCTAACTACGAGACAGTGACTTTGAGTTATAACGATCTAAAATATTTCCAACCATTTTCACTTTCTCACTTTCAACCTTTTGGGTCCCTGACCCAATACCGTTTCTTTTTCACAAAAACACCATATCACCTGCGTGCTCTCGGCTCATCACATCTATATTGCCCTTTGGCTTTCCACAACTGGTCCACCTAACAGATTGGTCTTGAAGCTGAGTCGGTACCAATTGGCCCAGCAGATCGATATCGATCTGGAGGTTACCAGACGTGACTGGTATTGACATTGCACATAGTGCAAGGCTAATTCTGGCTAATTTTTTAACCCTTTTTACCATCTCATTTCCCAAAATACCCCTAACTTTTATCCATTTTTATCCTTTATTGCATCCCTATGTAAGCCTAAAATTAGGTTTAGAGAGGGGGACTTTTACTACTTTTAGCACTTTTGGTGAGAGGTTAGAGAGAGAGAGAGAGCTTTTTCTTATGGTTTTAGAGGAAAAATTGAGAAAATAACTCCACTTAGTCTTTTTTCTTAAGGTTTTCTCCAAAACTCCTTTTCTTCTAGGGTTCTAAAGAGTTAAAAACTCAAATCTAACTCTAGGGTTTCCTAATCCCAACAAAAATACACTTTCCATCACTTTTTCTTCAAAAATCAAGACTAAAGACTAAGATGATCTTGCTTTCGATGTTTCCTGGCTCCTAAAGTCACAGATTCATGTCGATTAGGTTAGACTGACTCTTTGGCTTATTTTTTGTGCATTTTATAAGGTTTTGGGTCTATATTGGGCTACAGATCGATACCCATCTAGTTGGATCAGTACTGGCTCGACCCATGGGACATTACAGACCTAGGGTCTGTACCAACCCACAGGGAGGGCCGATCTCAGCTCGATAGGATCGGCACTAGTCCAGTTTCTTAGGACGGACCACTTCCCTTCCTCTTTTGAGGAAAGGATGATCTGGGTCCCTCATACCAGTACTTCCCTAACAAGGTCGGTCCCAAAAAGTTATGGCAGTACTGGTCCCAAACAGACCCCACTTTTTCATTTTCGGCCTAGTTTTTTGTGATTTTGTATCAGTTTAGGTCCCCACATGATTGGAAACACATTATTCCCGATAACCGACAAAATTTATATCATGTATCATCCAAAACATTAAAATTTTGTAATAAATCAAGTCTAAAATCAATCTTTTCTAAATAAAAGCACACGAGGAACCCAAATTTCCCATTCTTAACCAATATTTGTTTATCGCTTTCCGCATGTGCATGTTATAAAATGCTAACATAAATCGAAAATGACTAGAAAATAATCAAAATAATTTAAAGGTGGTTATCTGCTGTAATTATAACTTAAATAATGATGAATTAGGTAACTCATTTGGACCCGAATCTCTGTACTATGGTGCAATTTAGGCTTGACGGATTTAGGTTGCATCGAAATTCCCTAAAGAGTTTATCCGAGTGGTGACTCTGTAATATAAACTAAAGGTTTAGGCATCATGTCTTTTCAAAGCTTTTATTTCCTCCTAGTTTCCCTTCATAGAACCACCACGCCCCCCATTTCATAAGGTCAGTGCCTCGCGACATCCGCATGGGTCTGAAACATCTTCCGCTCACACTTGGTTGGACACAAACTATGCTGAGTAAATTATTACTTAGCTTAGGATGGTTTTTCAAGAAAGATGAATAAGAGAAATATGTTGATGTATGAGCGAAGCTGACAAAGTTAAAAGATAGAGTAAAGAAAGATTATACCTCAAATTTATCCTAGTTCGGCCCCTAGCCTACCTCCAATCCTCGGAATTTTCCGAGCTTAAATCCACTAGTGTTTTTTCCTTTAAATAGGTGGAGAAGTCTTTGAAAGCGGTTAGGTTTACAAGTAAGTACATTTCAAGCCTAATTACCTCTCAATAGAGTTTAAGTACCCTTCTCAAACTATTCTCAAGCAATTTAGAATAAAAAGTTAGCCCAAACTGGAAATTCAATTTATAAAATGCTAGTTCATTTACAATAACTAACTTAGCTTAATCTACGTCTATTGAAGTTCTCTCTCTTACTAACTAAATAAAATTTTGTGTTTTCTTTTGAGATTGCTTGAATTGAATTTAAAAGGCTATAATTACTTTGACATAGTTTCAGCTTTTTAAAAGGTGAATCACAAAGTTGTTAAATGTCCACTTTAGTCTTTATTTATACTTGTAGATTCCTAGAAGTAGTCGTTATAACTTATCATCTTGACTTTAGCTCCAAAATATCTAATCTTCACATCTTCAAATTCTTTCCATTGAAAAAGATTTAAAGATGTTTAGAGACAGTGATTTTATCCGTTGAGGTGCGATATTAATTGGTTGATTAGTTTCTCATCACTGACTCTTTTCCTTTAAGTAATGTTGCTAAGAGAGGGTGTACGAGATGGTGTGGAGAATTCTTATTGAATGCTTTATCTAACGTAGCAGTGGTGTGACGATGCTATAAGGCGACATATTGTCAGATGATTCCTTTTGACGTGGTTATTTGTGAAAACATCCAACCATTCTGTATAGACACCTTTTTGTAGTGAGGGTCACTTCGTTATTCTTTTGTTTTTAGCAACAAATCTTTTTTGGGACCTGAAAAGTATCAACTAAGAATATTTTATCTTCATAGAATGACGAACGCTCTCGAGGATCATAAGGATACGCCAAAGTGGATTCACCCTGAAAGGGTAAGCCTCTGAGTTCCTAGAGTTGCTTGTTTCGTGTTCTTTGTTTTTTCTTTTTTATTTCATTTTACATGTGGACCTAGGGATTATTCTACTTCTTTCATTATGTAAATACTGTTGCAATAATTCTTCTTCATCTTTTATTTCTTTTTATTTAATGGAAATATCTGTAGAATACCCCCACGAAGGTATTAAAAATTATTTGTGGATAACAGACCTCACATTTTGCCATGTGGTCACTTTCACTAATAAAAACGACCAACATATTTGCAAATAAAATGAATCATTTTATTTCTAAACAAGAATTTTCAATCATTGATGTTCTTGATTAGGCCACATGGGCCTAACCGAAATTAAATCGATCATACATGTAAATGTTGTGATATATCATGTGCTAACCTTTGTGGATGCAGGTAGATTAGGATTTGATGTATGCCTAGGGTTTTATTTTCCTTCGGGTATCGCATTTTAATTATTTTTGGGAATTGTAATTAATAGATTAGGCAGGCGGTTACGTCCCTTGAGGTTATGTAATTTTAATCTTTACTTTTCTGCATTTATTTAATGCTTATGTATGGATTTACTATTTTCCACATGTGCGTTAAATCATACATTACAACTCGAAAAAGATATAAGTACGAATATGCACAATTAAGAAATACAGTTTTCTATAGATGTAATATAATGTGATCCAATAAGAAATAAGCTACTTATCCCAAACCCGAATCTCTATTTCTTAGAAACATACCTTTCTTTTACTATGTGATGTCTACTTGACATCCGAGGGGAAATAACATATCCCACACATTACTTATGAGATGTCCACTCGATGTCCAACTCATAGCCCACACAGGGCAATCACACATGCCGCATAGCCCAAATGGGGCAAATACGTACCCAAACCATTTTTCCTACATCACATGATGTCCCTGCTGACATCTGAACCTAAGCCGTCATGAGGTGAACTTATTTCAAAAAACCTTACCTTATCAAATCTTCAAGGGTATACGCTAATACATGAACCATCCGACCACATGGGGGAATGATTCATGCATTATTACATACCCTTAAATAGTGATGACCACACGGGGGCAAAATAACCAAATCATTCCATCAATAGCTACATACGATGGTTATTTTTATCTCATTCGGGTATGTCACACTACTTACCTGAAATAATTTTGAACTCCTTATTCCATAAGATCTAGTCATTGAATGAAATCCCAAAATATTGACCTATTATCGTACGGGTAACTGGGTCACCTCACTTGCACCACTCATATTACGATGTCACACAAACACCCTGTATAAATCTCAAATCTAACCCTAGATGTTGGATTTTTTATTTCCACTTGTTTTTTATTTTTACCTAACTAACCTGTTTTTTTAAATAGATTGATAAACATATTATTCATCTCCCATCATGGCATGCTAACCCCTTGTGAATGCAGCCATAACATTAAACATCTCATGCATTTTTTCACATCACAAATCATGTCATCAATCCTAAAAGCATGGTATGATCTTCTACTTGTGTATCAAAGGGGCTTGGAAAAGGCCTGCTCACTGCTTGGTCTGCATTTCTCCAATCGTGGCCAATCTAGAGGGGGTTCCGTACACGAAATCAAGTGAGGACTCATATTCAGTTCAACGTACATCTTTCATGGCTAATCCACAAGAAGAAAGTGCGGGGGAGGATCACCCTATCCTTAATGGACAAAACTCTCAGCAGACACATTAGTTATCAATGAGCACCGAGATTGCAGCTGCCTTGAACGCCTTTGCAAACAGCGAATAGCAAGCATCGCTTATTCGCCAACACGCTAGGAGAGCTCAGAATGTGGTGTTCAGCCTAGAGGTCACCCTTAATAACGGTGATCCAACTAGTTAGCCTGAAACGGGGGGACCTCCTACCTCACATGTAGTACACCCAAATCCTACTACCTTTTATCAGTTCGGGGCACTACAAAGTCAGCTGAAGAAAACCAAGCTCAGATTTTGTAACCAAGATATAACTTTGTCAATCTTCCCAAAATTAATTCTACCTAGGATAACTTGGGCAGCCGGCGTTCGCACCAGGGCCTTTCCTCCAAGGAATGGCCCAACAGCCTATTCCCAATTGGAGTACGTCAATTGCCTCATAATTCCAGGCACCTCAACTGCCCAATTTTGCGGTATTTCCCCAAGGGTAATATAACTCTTATCCAAGCGCAGCGAACACCATCCTCTAACAACCAGGAATTCCAAAATTATAGCAACAATTCTTAGCCAATCATGGTGGCCATCTCATGAATCCATACTCGGTGCAACCGACAATCAGGGATGAAGACAGCTTGCCCCCTAACTTGCAATGCCGTAGTTTGAAAAGTATGTGGGATCTGGCGACCCGTGTGCTCACCTAATGGATTATCAGACGGTGATGAGAGCACTGAGGGTCAGTGAACGGATGATGGCTAAGCTCTTTGTCATCACCTTGGGCCACCCAGTCAATGAATGGTACAACCACCTTCTTCTGGACATAGCTACTGATTGGAATAGCCTTGCTCAGGCTATGATAGGGCATTATGGTTTTAACTCTCAAATGGAAACCATAATGCAACATCTGGAGGCTATAAGGCAAGAGCTGGGTAAGAACTTCAAATCTTACTATACATGTTGGATGGCTACGCAGGTCAGGCTTCGGGCTCGCTTAACTCTATCAAACATGATAACCAAGCTTCTGGACAGTGCATTACCATCATACATGAACAAGTTTAGGTTAGGAATCTTTTCAAGCTATCAAGAAGTGTTTGAGAAGGCTGATAGATTGGAGCACTTTGAATCCATGGATACATCTAGGGGACACTAGTACTGAAAAATGATGATTTAAAAAAATTATCTTTTAACTACTTTACCCACGAGGCTTTTTTTAAATAATTGAACTTAGTTTACTTGCTTGATATTCTATCAATGACATCAATCATTCTCATAGGCATATACATAATGTTTTTACCACATGTGACACATCATGTCACGAAATTAATTTGGGTATAAATGGATTCCCCAAAGTTACAGTAAGTTCAAATGATTTGACTCTTGAGAGAAAGTGAGATTAAACTAATGTACTTAGATAACGCGTGATAGCATTTTCCTCACCAAAGATGAAAGATCAACAGAAAGATCTCCGAACATGAAACGTCCATTGACTATCAAATCAATCAATCAAAGGAACGAAGCACACAATGATCAAAAGGATCCAAGCCATAATAAGGTAAAAATGTCAACAAAGACACGAACAAGGGGTCAGACCTTTGAGCGCATCGCACGCCTCACCACCATTTGTGGGATAATCAAACCCCAAAAGGGCCCAACAATCGACGCAACATCAAAGAACACAAAGAAGAAGTCAGAACGCATTAGCAAATTCATCACATAGCCCACCAATAGTTATGGGCCAATCACTACATTATGGAGTGTTCGCGACTTTTCTATTGATAATGTAAAAGTTATGAATATGAACAGGTGTTGTCAGTACCGCTTATCAAATAGAAAATTGATGATAACTACAAGTATAAAGTTGCGATGTAGTTTTAAAAGATATCAATCGTACAGGGAAGGAATTCAATTTTAAGGATCAACTAGAGTTACGGAATAAAAGAAAATAAAATAAGTTAAAGGTTTTGAATGGTAAACTGATGAATGGATAGATGCATGAACATATTAGAGAAGATGCAAAGCATATAGATATTCCCTAAGAATAAGTATAGTGGAGTAAAATATGCAAAATAATCAAGAATGTTTTATGCACTTGATAACTTCAACAAACTCGATTCCAGACGCCCAAATATCCTATAATTCACTGCAGAGCAACACATGAAATGACTTTTCTAAATCTAGGGTAAATGAATTATGACACTTATAAAAACTTGGACAACAATAATACTATGCTTAGTACGGGTCACTCTCACATAGCCATATTTAGCAAGTTACCACTCCAAAAATGTTGGCTCACTAAACAGCATTTAATCACAAATCCAGTGATTATACACAATCTTGTTAACCCCGAAACTACTCTTAATGTCAACTTGAAATCATATAACTTCATTAATATAAGTGATGCAAGATGAAATACTCGTTATGACACATAGACAAATCATAAACTTCGAATTAGAAAGTATAAGTAGAAAACAAAGTAAACTTGTGAGGTATGCAAGTGAAAAATAAAGTTGATCAAACCGTATCCACTCTTTAATGGGAGTCATCAATTCCTGCAATTCCTACTTCTACTTTGAATTCGATCTCGGCTTGTATAGAACCTCCGCTAGGATGCTATTCCTTGTGAATATTGAACAAATGAATGTTGAAGAATAGAAACTTTTATTGATAAGTGCTTTGCAATCACACTCATATAACAATCACTCAAATTTGTGGGGAAATCTAGTGATTAAAACAAGAATTGAATCACTTATACATTTTTCTCTCTAACACTTTGAACTTAGCAAAATCTATATAACTTTCACTCTCTATCTATTACTGTCGTCCATATGCCACTATGCACACGCATTCTCTGTATCCATCATGTATCATGCCATACATGTCATCTAACACAATCTGCATGAAATGGTTGATCTAAACCTCTATTTATAGAGTGTGAAAGGTTGCGTTTATCCAAACGAACAATCATGTGGTGAAGGGTTGTATCATCTTCAATGTGATTGGACGTAAGATTTCATCCTTATCATCAATGGATATGCACCTTTTCATGGATGCATTGTTTCCAAAAGGTGTCTCTTTATCTGACAGTTGATGGTGGTTGATGGCAGTTGATCGTTCTTATCCAGCGGTTAGAAGTTGAGAAGAGTTTATCAAATCGGTCAAGATTCACGAGCGTGACATACATGCTGTGATCGTGAATGTAAGTTGTTAACTTACTACTTGTGAAGAATGATAAGTCGTGATCATGATAGATAGTCACGAGAAAGATTTGGCCAATCACGAATAAAAATCACGATCGTGATATGGTTGACTTATGCTTTTCTTCATGATTCTTCTTTGCAACTTTATCGATTTTTGACAACTTCGATCCTAAGCCAATTCCTTGCATTCCATGCATCTTTTTATACCATTTTCACTCTATTTGCATAGAATTCCATCTTTAATCATTTCACTCCCAAGATTCACCAAGTTTCTGCACTTGCATCAAAAACAACTACATGCCACGTGAAATCTTTTATATGAAGTATAAAATGACTCTAAACCACATCGCTTTATGAGTAAAAATATCAAGATAATAAGTGTAATTATACTCTTATCATGGAGGGAACGTCATTGAACAAAAAACCGTTCACCCTCGACGAATCAAGCTATCAAATCTGATCTCCGACATATCACCTATTGTTGGAGAATAATTGAACTCAAAAGGAAATGCTGATGATCAAGACTCATCATCACATATATTTGAAGCTTGCAAGATAGCATGAACACCAGTTATTTAGAAAAGCTGAAAGAGATAATAATTGAAGTCGTCGATACGGACGGTGACCAATTTGTCAATCAAGACTAGCATAACTGCTATAAAGCATAGGTGAAAGAAATAAATCGGAAAAAAATAGTACCAACAAAAAAATAAATTTGTAATTTCAAAACATAAAAAGAACAGTCCGCTAAGTTGAAAACCCGAAAAGGGCAGCTTAGGAAAAACTTAGGACACTAAGAGAATTGGTTAAAAAACTTGAGAGGGCTAATCAATGGTAGGAGTCAAAGCATTTGAAACATTCATACCCCTATTAAGTTTAGCAATGAATTGTCACTTTTTCTGAATCTTTATGCATATGCTTATTTTGATTACTTGCATGCCAATGGTAGAATATCACAGGTAAACATCCAAAAAAATGAAAAAGTAAAGAAAATGAGTCCGCTGGATTGAAAACCTGAAAAGGTGGTCCAAGAAAAAATTAAGACAAGGTTCGGTAGATTGAAAACCTCTAAAGGCAGTCTATGCAAAAATTAGGACCAAAGAAATATCGAATTCATAATCTCTTCCTCGGAACAGTACGTGACATCATATACCTCCAACACTTCAGGAAAATAGCTTCCAATCAATCATCACTGCCACAATGGTCGTCACTCATCTTGATCTTCCTCAAACCAAATTCAAGAGCTGAACTCGAGTCTGATTCAATGAATCTATGGTCGTCACTCTGAGGAAGTCATCCATGGAATCCCCAATGAGAAAATCCTAAGGGTAATCATGCACCAGCACAAGAGAAGGCTCTTCCATGGATGAAGCCCATAATGCTTGCAACAGAAAAACATATATCATATGATAAATATTGCTCATGCATAAAATCATGCATACATTACATTCGCATCACGTCATTTACAAGTAAAGACGATGCCAAACTAGGGCAACACCATCCTAGTAAACAAGAAACTCCACCTCCACTTGGGCAATCTACAAACTGCAAGAAAGATGATGGTCCACTCAAGCCTAAAGTCAACATTTCAACATCACAAAAGCCTCCTAAAACAACGGAGCAATCTTCAGGACATCCTCGAGTTTTCATTGAACTCATTTATTTATCATGTTTTAATTTTTTATTGAAGGGGCAAAAATTTTTGCTTCTCATAAACTCAATCAAATAATTAAAATACTCATCATAAAATGTATTAACATTAAAATTTTCTCTTGTTTCTTACAAGAAACATTTCAATATCCTATTAAGGAAAATCAAAATACAATTGAAGAAGGAAACGGTTATCTCGATGACTAAAGAAAGAAATAGTCTCATCCGCCAACTGAAGAAAGAAATAGTTGGATATTCTCCATTAAGGTTGCCTTTGAAATGGATTTAGGCACCTATCTCCAATCATTCCAAGAGGAACACGATGATCACAGTCGAAGAAGGAAACAGCTGCCAACTATAATAGGGAAGCCGTAGAAAGAAATGGTCGACCCACCCACAAGGGGCATCAAACACTAAGGGATTCCGAAGAAAGAAAAGGACAATCCCGCGAGGACACGATGCCAGAATGGAAGGCCCATGTCATCACCAATAGAGGGAAAAGAAGTCACCAACCACGCCGATTAGGTATATTCAAAATCCCTTCGCTCCATTTCATGTGATCCTACTGGTTATACAACCAACAATTATCACACGAGGGGCAGCTATGAGCACGGGATTTTGTACTAGCTTTGATGTTTAATGACGATGGCTTTTTAGGAATTTTATCCTTGAATCACACGATTTTCAATTATCCAAAAATCTCTGAATGGGAATGTTCCTCGTCACCAATTTATTTTAAAGACTTAAATTAATTTTGTAAGACTTTAAAAATTGGATTTTAGTAAAAATTAGCCTATTATATTTTCAAAAAATTAAAAATATATTTAATTATAAAAAAATAAAAAAAATTGCAAAATTGGGAATCGCGAACCGGTCTTGCCAGAATATGTTTCCTTTTGGATTTTTCGAGTTTTTACGCCTATAAATATTCACGGAATTTTCAGTATTCAAGAAGGAAAAATTTTAGAAAAAGTCTGATTTTCTTAACAAAAATAGCTCAAAATATTTTCTTTCAAAAATTCTTTGAATAATTTGGATCCAAAACACGTTTGGATTCCAAAACTTTTGATTTTTAAATCAACTTTCTTCAATTTCTTTTTTCTTCAAAAATCCTTAGATATTCTCGGGTCTAAAAGAAATTTAAAACCCGAGTTTGATTATCTTTTGGAAAAATAAACAATTATTTTCCACACCAAATCAAAACCTTAAAAAATGAACGAGGAACGCTCCCGGGGATCATACAGATACGTCGAAGTGGATTCACGCCGAAAGGGTAAGCCTCTGAGTTCTTAGAGCTACTTATTTTGTGTTCTCTATTTTTTCTTCTTTATTTCATTTTACATGTAGACCTAGGGATTATCCTACTTCTTTCATTATGTAAATACTATTGTAATAATTCTTCTTCATCTTTTATTTCTTTTTATTTAATGGAAATATCTGTAGAATACCCCCACGAAGGGAATAAAAATTATTCTTGGATAACAGACCTCACATTTTGCCATGCGGTCACTTTCACTAATAAAAATTACCAATGTATTTGCAAATAAAATGAATCATTTTATTTCTAAACAAGAATTTTCAAACATCGATGTTGTTAATTAGGCTACACGGGCCTCGCCGAAATAAAATCGATCATACGTGTAAATGTTGTGATATATCTTGTGCTAACCTTTGTGGATGTAGGTAGATTAGGATTAGATGTATGCCTAGGGTTTTATTTTCCTTCGGGTATCACATTTTAATTTTTTTTTGGAATTGTAATTATTAGATTAGGCAGGTGGTTGCATCCCCCGAGGTTATGTAATTTTAATCTTTACTTTTCCGCATTTATTTAATGCTTTATGTACGGATTTACTAAATTCCGCATGCACGTTAAATCATACATTACAACTCGAAAAATGACGTATGTGCAAATATGTACAATTAAGAAATATGGTTTTCTATAGATGTAATATAATGTGTTCCAATAAGAAATAAGCAATTTATCCTGAACCCGAATCTTTATGTCTTAGTGGACCATCCCCCGGATGTTAAGCCTCACAAGACTTTAATTCCTAGAAGAGCTAATCTAGGTGGTGACTCTACACTAAGAGATGGTGGATTCGGGTTTGACCGATCTAAAAAACATTTTTTCTTTCTCAATCCACTTTTCCAGGTCCTCGACCTGGTACATTTATATTTTCCAATTAAACAACTCGATGGACCGCGCTCTGATCTCAGCGAGCTCTCAGCCCATCGCTCCATGTCATCCGCTCGTGTTAGATACTTGGTTCTTTTTAAGGTTTATAAAATCTTTTCCAAGTTCAGTTTTTAGATGCCTGTTGAGTAACTCGTGCTGAGTGCAGGTCTAAAAATTATAAACTACTCAGCTTCATTAACTTAGTTTATCTTCAATCTATGCTGAGTACTTTACTTAACTTGGATTGGTTTTCCAAGAGAAACTTATAAAATGGAAGAATGATGAATGAGAAAGACTCTATAGAGATGAACACTTGAGATTTTATCCTTGTTCGGCCCCAAGCCTACCTCCAATCCCCGGATTCCTTTCAGAGCTTTAATTCACTAGTGTTTCTTTTCTTCCTTGAATGGAGAAGCCTTGACAACGGGTATAAGCAATTATTGAATGTACCTTCCTTTCTAACTACCTCTCAAACCATAATTTAGGTACCCTTCCTAAATTGTCACTCAAATTGGAATAAGAAATATCGAACTAAGGATTTCAACTTATAAAACTCATTGAATCCTTTTACAAAATTAAATCTAAAAGATTTGATTCACTCTATTACAAACTGATTATTGATTTGTTTTTTCTTAGAATACTTGATTTGAAATTTCTAAATAGTATTTCAGCTCTTAAGAAATTCAAGTTGATTCACCAAGTTTGAACGTCTACTTCAATATTCTATTTATACTTTGAAGGTCTTGGATTTTCATCTTAACTTTATCTTCAATTTCTCTTCTCTTTATATCTTTCAAATTTGTCCATTTGAAACAAATTCCAGGATTTTTAGAGATAGAGAATTCGAACATTGAAGCATGAGATTAATCCCTTAATCTTGATGCGTCAAAAACTCATTTACTTCAATAATTTCTTTCTGATAGAGAGGCACGCGAGATGCAATGTGGAAGCTTGTGATTTATCTTATTCTTGAAGTCACAGAGTTGCATGAAGACATTGAGAAATGGCGCATATTAGATGATACCTTTTTATCTTGGACTTTAATGAGGAATCTCCATCATTTCGTACTGACACCTTTTCGTTGTGAGGACCACTTGAATATTTTCTTTAATTTTGGCACTTTTTCTCTTGAAAAACATCAAATGTATATTTTATCTCTCATAGGCAACGTTAAAGGCATATGTTTATTCTCTAATTGTTAAAAGAACTCAACTTTGAATAAATGAAAGCTACTCAGCTTCGCTGAGTTCATATCTTATAAACTATGTAATACTAAGCTATGCTCAGCTTTTCTTACTCTAAGCCATAACTTGATTAAAACTTAGTAAATTGAGTTGTTTTCCCTTAAACAAACTCAAGTAAACTTGTTTAATTAAGAGTCTACTTAGTACTCAATTAATTTCACTATCCTAGATAGTTTGTTATTTCCAAAATTTTTTAAGTATTGTGAAGTAATAGTAATTGGGTTCAACAATCTCCCCCATTTTAGAATAGATAACAAATAAGGCAGTAGAAAAGATTAATTGAATAAATAGTTTAAAGGTATAAAGATACCTGATAGATGATGTAAGACTCCCCCATGTTGAGTGAAATCCTTAGTCAGTGTGGACTCCCCCATACTGAGTGGATTCTCTTCAGTTAGCATAACTCCCCCATACTTAGAGGAATTACTTTAAAACTTGGGACTTTATCTTACTTCGACTTCTCTTTAATAATGGTCTTAGATTAATCTTGCAACAGTTTATATGTAGAAATAACACAACATAGCACAACAAATATAAAATTAAGAAGCTCTTAACTTGATATAAATAAACTTGTAATTTTCATTGATAATAACTTAGTTAGTATACAAAAAGTGTCCTAAGCTAAGCAGTTACAAAAATTTGCACCATTACAAGTCTAAGTCTATTATAAGATATCTACGCGTGTTTTGAGGTTGATGAGAAGAATGATCCTCCTCTTTTGGGATAGCTAGAAGGCTTAAGTGGAGCTGTTGACTTTGATGGTGTTGCTATTGTTGTTGCTGAGGTTGAGGTTGAGGACGCAGAGGACTTTGTGAAAGTAAATCTTTGTATTGTTGTGTTGTCCTCTATGCATCTTCAAATACTTTCTCCCCTTTGTTATCTAGCCTTTCACAATTTGTTCAAAATATAGATTAAAGGAGTCAAGAGCATACTGAAAGTCCTCTTGCTTCCTTATGATTGTTGGAGATATCTCTTGCTCAAACTGCTCTTTTCCCATTAGTGTCAGGATGTCTTGATTATTTAGTTCCTTGAGAAGCAAATGGTGACACCAAGTAACATGAGCGATATGATCAAATCATTGACAGTTAAACTATTAAAAGCATTGCTGCAAACCTTTGAAATCTGAAGCAGAAAGTGCTATCTTCAGCTTGGCTTCCATGTCAATGATTCTAGGGCAGAAAATTGTTCATTGTCTTAGTTGTGAATTCAATATCCCTGGAGTCATACAACCCAATGGTGACCAATTGATCTACATTCTTCTACATGTTAAATAGACGATCCTTTAGGGCATTCAATTTCTTGTGCATTGAGGGACCGTTGTCCGGGTCTAGAGACTCAATTGGCTTAGGAAAGAGTTTACCCATAGCTTCAAGGAGAGCTTTATATGCCTTTCTTACTGAATCATCAGTATTTTCATTAATAACTTTGCAGGTTGAGTCAAGCTTGTCTCCAAGCGCATCAAGGTTTATCACGGGTTTGCCCATCTTTTTTGTAGCATCTTCAATAGTTATGATACTATGATCCACCTTTTTGTCATAGTTCACCATTAGCTTAGACATCTTCTCCATCACTTTGCAAATGTTGTGCCCGAGATCCTTAGTGACATCAATTTGCTTTAATAGCTCACAGATCTTATTATTCGTTGATGTCTTTATTTTTTCCTGTTCTTCGCCAAACTTATGAAACTGCATAGTTTGAGTAGCCAATGTGGCATTCAAACTACTCAGCTGCTCGTAAAAGTTTCTATACTACCCTTCATCTATCCTATTATTGCGTTGGCAATAACAGTTTACTTGGGAATAGAGGAGACATCTACGTTAAGCTGAGCTGCTGAGTTAATAAGTCCATTTAGAATCAGCATCATCTTGTCCATAATGCTCTTCACGCTTTCATTTGCAAGATGATTGCGAATGGTGTACAAACTTCCTTGAATCTTCTCAAATTCTTCATAATAAATTGATTCAGAGGGAATATTATAGTAAGTATCAAACTTCGAAAGCTTTGCCTTGGATCTTGTGGACAAGTCAATCAATTCCTGTGTTAGAAGCACACGGCTTACTGCTCCATCCAACTCAGCATCATTTTTTAGAGTTGGGAATTTCTTCCTTACAAACTCCCTATCTAAGCTAAGATAGCTGAATTAGCCATGTCCTCTTAGATTGGCTTACTACTAGAGGGTGTGAGCGGTGACACAGAGTGGTGGTCCGCGAGCGTGCGAGGTGAGAGGTGCAGTCCACCAGGGTGTTTGAAAAAAGAAGCACCGGGTCGAGGACCTTGTAAAAAGGTTGAAAAGAGAGAGCGAAAACATTTTAGATATGATCAAACCCGAATCCACCATCTCTTAGTGTGGAGTCGCCACCTGGATTAGCTCTTTCTAGGAATTAGAGTCCTGTGAGGCTTAACGTCTGGGGGACGACCCACTAAGACATAGAGATTCGGGTCCGAGATAAGTTGCTTATTTCTTAAGTGATCACATTATATTACATCTACAGAAAACCGTATTCTGTTAATTGTGCATATTCGTACTTAGGTTATTTTTAGACTTTATATGCATGATTCACGTATAGAAAAAGCAATAAATCCATCCACAAAACAGTAAGTAAATGCGGAAAGTAAATGCGAAAAATAAAAACTACAAGGCTTTCAAAAATCGGGGGATGCAACCGCCCGCTAACCTATTAATTACATTTTCCATAAAAATATACACAATACCCGAACGAAAGTAAAATCCTAAACATACATCTAATCTGCATCCATAAAGGTTAGCACAGGGGATATCACATATGTTCGATTTGATTTTAACGAGACCCGTGTAGCCTAATTAAAACATCGACGGTTTAAAGTTTTTATTTTAAATAAAAATAGTTCATTTTTATTTACACGTATGTTGAACAATTTTATTAGTGAAAATGATCACATGGCATAAAGTGAGGTCTGTTATCCGGGAATAATTTTAATTCCCTTCATTGGGGTATTCTAACATAAAAATTAAAAAGAAATAAAAGATGAAGAGAATTACAACATTATTTACAATAATAAGGAATAAAAATAATTCCTAGGCCAAAAATAAAAATTAGAAAGAAATGAAGCAGATGAAAGCCTGGAATCCGCAGTTCTAGGAAGTTAGAGGCTTACCCTTGCGGTATGAATCCACTTCGGCGTATCAATTCGATCCCCGGGAGTGTTCCTCGTTCGTTTTGGTTTAATTGTAGTTTAATGTGAAAAAATAAGTGTTTGTTTATCAAAAAGATAATCAGACTTGGGTTCTGAATTTGTTTTAGACTTGAGAATATCTAAGGATTTAAGAAGAAATTTGATTAAAAGATGAAGAGATTTGGGATCCAAAAGTGTTTTGGATCTAAGAAAATGTTAGAAGAAAAGAAGAAATTATTGTTTGTATTTTTTATATGAAAAAGAGGTGTTTTCTCTAAATTTTCGAGCCTCCTTCAATCAAAAAATATCCCGAATTTATAGAAATTCGGGACAGAATTAAACCGGGCTCACCGAAGAGTTCGGTGAGGCCCCCCCCCCTCGCTGAACTCTTCAGCGAGGGTGTGCCACCCTCGCTGAAGTTGCCACCCTCACTAAACTCTTTATTGAGGGTGGTGGCCCAAAGAAATCCCATTTTGGGATTTATCTGGGTCAACGCCACAATATTCCCTTTTTTTTAATTAATTAAAATATATTTTATATATATATATATATATATATATATA
>CATIWQ010694131.1:0-11976 GCA_949673415.1 Euphorbia schlechtendalii
TGCTAGGATGCTATTCTTTGTGAATATCAAATAAACAAATATTGAAGAACGAAAACTTTTATTGATAAGTGCTTTGCAATTACACTCATACAACAATCGCTCGAATTTGTGGAGAAATCTAGTGATCGAAATAAGTATCGAATCACTTATACATTTTTCTCACTAACACTTTGAACGTAGCGAAATCTATACATTTTCACTCTCTATCTATGCACGCATACTATTATTCAATGCCTACTACTTATGCTATGCATCACCCATCCCACAAAATTGGTGTGATTTGAACCCTATATATAGAGTACGAAGGGTTGCGTCTATCTAAACTAAGGGTTGTATTCATTGGCAAAGGGTTGCATCACTTCAATATGGTTGGATGCAAAAATTCATCCTCATCTACAATGGAAAGGCACCTTTTCATGATTGGTTGACTTCCAAAAGTTATCTTTTCATCTGTTAGTTAATGGCGGTTGATCGTTTTTATCCGGCGGTTGATAGTTGAAAAGATATAACCAATAACCGTTACAAGTCACGACCGCGAATCTCATGTCATGATCGTGAACAATGGTTGGCAATTTTCTATTTATGAAGAGTGACAAGTCATGGCAGCGAATAGGTGTCACGATCGTGAATTGCTTTTCTTCATGATTCTTCTTTGTAACTTTGTCGATCTTTGACAACTTTGATCCTAAGCCAAATCCTTGTGTTCCACGCATCTTTTTGCACCATTTTCACTCTTTTTACGTAGAATTCCATCTTTGATCATTTTAATCCCAAGATTCACCTAGTTTCTGCATTTAAATAAAAAACAACTACATACCACATGAAATCTTTTATATGAAGTATAAAATGACTCTAAACCACATCTTTTTATAATTGAAAATATCATGATAATAAGTGTAATTTTACACTTATCAATTTCTCCTTAATTGCAAGAATTCTTTTGAAGGCTTATTCAATTTTGAAGAGAGCCTTCTTAGTTATATTCTCGGGTTATTCTTCGAGTGGTCTAACAGCTACTATCTACCAACGGGTTCTTCATCAACGGGAGGTTTTGGTCAATGAAGATCTATTAGTATTTTAGTGTAATTGGATTGACTGGTTTTGATCAATGTGATCGTGACGTTTCATCGAACAAGTTAGGAGAGTGCGGAGTGCACACTTGTTCGAGTACGGTTACGATTTGGGGGGTCCAAGGGGCGGCAGCCCCTAGCGGGGTCGAGGGGTGGCAGCCCCTGGCGGGGTCCTGGGGCAGCGCCCCGGGCTGGGGTCGAGCTAAAAAATGAATTTTTTGACCGAAATAGTGTGTCGATTGGACACAACTGAAACCCGAAAAAACATGTCCTTTAGACATGGCAGCTACTCGAAACAACATATCTATTGACATTTTGGTTATTTATATCACCAGAAACGAAATTGGTTAATACACAAAAAATTTCGGTTGTATTTTTCACAACAAACATCAAATTCTAGTTCTTAACATACTTTCTGATTTTATCTGATTGAAAATTTGGTGAACCGACCAAATAAATTTCAATCTAAAAGTGTTATTCCCGACTTCAGAATTATCTAAGAAATTCCCCAGATTCCAACAAGATCCGTATGGATCAATCAATAGAGGCCATCCTAGATTGGAGGCTAGTGCGAACGGAGTGTTGTCTGTTTGTTCTAAGGGAGTGCCGCAGCAAAGGGAAGGCATGCATCAAAATGCTCTTAACTTAGATGCTAGGTTTCTTTTATTAAGTTTGATAAACCTATAATCATCTATGGAACATTTCAACTTAGATTATATCAATCATATCATGCTCCTTTAAGGTTTATTTTAAGTTTTGAAATTTCATCTTGCATGTTTGCCTGTTCAATTACTATCTTAATTAACTAGCATTAACTCCTTTAACCAGGCGAAGAAGCCTTTGACTGCGAGTTGATAATAACGAGTACCTTCCAAGCTATTTAACCTTAAAAATATTTGAGTATCCTTTTCTTAAAGATGAAAGAATATAAAAACAACTTATAAAATGTTGGTTCCTTTATAGTGTAAGAGCTTAACTATCTCTAAGTCTATTTTCTCTCTTGAATACTAACAAAATAGGAATTAAGTGTTTGCTTCTCAATGCTTATGGAACTAATGTTGAGATGGATTGAATAGAGATTTTAGTTAAAAATTCAGGTGATTCACCAAGTTGTCAATGTAGTCTTCAGTCTCTATTTATAGGTAAAGATTTTTTGCAACTTATCGTTTAGACTTGAACTTCAATTTCTCTTCTCTTTTGGTCTTCAATTTCTTCTCGTTGTAAGACAGACTTGAATTTGTTGAGAGAGGAAATTTGAACATTGTTGTGCTAGATTAATCTATTGATTAAAATCTTGTCAAGTCTTGATCCTCAAGTAAGGTTTTTGCTAAGAGAGAGTGCGAGATGCAACGTGGTGTTCTTTGATAAGCTTGAAATCCTAATGTTGCAGTTTGGTGTGACAATTCTGAAATGTGACAAGAGCAGATGATTCTCTTGGACTTTAGTGAGAATATGCTAACATTTCATATTGGCACCTTTTTGCCTTGGACCACATAATTATTCCTTTTCTTAGTGTCAAATCCTTGTTGAAATCTAAAACGTAAATAACTAGAATCAGGGCAAACAATGTCATATAGGCCAACATATTATATATTAAAGTAGCTTATATTGAGTTATCTCAAGTTAAATTCTGTTTTTTAGTTACTTTACCTTTCATTTTAACTCGGCAAGCTAACATCATACAGCCTAAGTTATTTTTATTTAATTAAATGTTGGTTAACAAGCTGAGTTAGTTTACTTAAACCAATCTCTTACTAACAACTTAATTAAGAATCTACTTATTACCTAATTAATTTTAGTGTCTTTGTCAGTTTATTTTTCTCAAACTCAAGACATTGCGAAGTATCATTAAGTTGGGTTCAATTATCCTTAGCAGATTTCTCTTTACTTTCGTCAATTTTCCTTTACCGATGATTTTTATCCTTTGAATCAATTAATCATCTATGCTTTAAGCAACTTTAAGCACTATCGTTAGTTTTTTCTTCATGAATTTCAATACATGTTGGTGCATTTATTGTTAGTATATGCGACTTTGTTAGCATATACTTCAGGTGGAAATTGCTTAATAATCCACTTCTAGTGGTTCTTATTGTCATTAATTTGATTTTTCGGTTCAGGTGGAAATTGCTAGCACTTTCATATTATTTTAAACCGGTAATATGTATATACATATTATCAAAACTTTTACAAACATCTGCAAAATCTTTAGCATTCGACTATTTTAATACCACTTAATTTGTTATTCAAACATAATATTGTAAACAATAAATATATTAATAAACTCAAATTTAACACCACCAACATATTCCCTTATATCAGAATTGAATATGGAACTTTGAATCTTGAAATTCTTATCAATATGATTTATCCACTTCAGGTGATTACATATACTATATCAACTTGATTTTTTCACTTCTAGTAGTTTTTATATAGTTATCAACTTTGATTTTTCACATTTGTGATTATTAAATTTATCAATATAACTTCTACATTATCAATTCAATCTTACACTTCGGGTGCTTATTATATCTACGATCACGTCCAACTTTAGAATTGTTATTATGATATGACATCACATTTACTTCAAGGAATGTATTTTGTCTAATAAAACATATTATAACTTTTTAACAAAAAATCTTGTTTTTCTCAATAAATTCAATAATTTTGTTCACTTTATTTTGTGAAACTTTCTCATCTTAGTGCTATTGCAGGAGCACAACTTTATTTTCATATAAAAGATATTTTTGGTAAATGTATCATTCTCATTATCATATATTTTTTGAACATCTGTAGGATCTTTTGCAATCAATTAAACATGACTTTTGCCTTTGGTTACATAATGATATCATTATCAACAAAACTATAGGATCTTATATGATCAAACGTTCCATAAATTCCAACATACAATACTTATGGAAATTAATTGTTTTCGTTTACATTAAATAGCATAAACTCAAAAATTTAAAAATTGTTATATCTATAATATATATATTATATAACAAAATTAACCAAAGCTAATCTTCCGCTTACAACGAATTTATCTTAGAGAAATTTTCTGGATGATCGCAACTATCAAAACAAAGAAACGGATGTTAAAAACAACTATCACAACAATCCGATAATTAGAACTCCAGAAAAGTTAAAATTCGTCCGGCTGGGCAGATTGAAGAAAACACCGAATAATAGAATTCTTTAATTTGTGATTCCAAATTGAGCAAACTTGGTAGATTAGGAATGAATATCTTGCATCGTTCTCCGATGATCTGCTGAACTTGCAGATAAACAGGGGTCTTGAAAGTCTTAACTTGAATGACGTATTTTAGAGCCGTGAGGTTGGTCGTAATAAAACCGTGAGGTTGGTCGTAAACGGCGCTAAAGCGGACAATATCGTTCAAACTGTTTATAGCACATTATCAGCATGATTGAAATGACAGTGTGTGTTAGGAATAAATATCACATATCGCTCTCAAAAGAACTATTGAACTTGTATATAAAAATAATCTTGAAGGTCTTAACTTGAATGACATATTTAAAAACGTGAGGTTGGTCGTAAACGATGCCAAAATGGACAATATCATTTAGGTCGTATATAATAGTGTTAGTTATATTAAAATAAAATCAATAAATTTTGTTACAATATATTTGCCTATCTTATTTTTTTGTTTGTCTAAATGATAGTATTAAATAAATTCTTAAAATAAAATTATTAGTTTTTATTATAGTATACATGTCTATCTTACCTTATTTTAGTATACAAAATGTAGTCATGCATGTCAAAATAATAAAAAAAAATTGTACTCATGTCTTACAATAAAGGCTCATAAGTGGATGAAATCTCTCAGAGTATGATAATAATATTTGTTAGTTTAAAGAGTATAAAAATCGAATTATGATATAATGCTAGAAATTGACTGTTCAAATTTGACTCATAAATTTGGATTCATTTCAAACATAATAATATATCTTATAAACTAATAATTATTAAATATAAATACTTGACAATATAATACGTAAATATTAGGCAAAAATGGACTTCTGAATACAGAAGGTTACTTTAGGAATTCGAATTTAATAAAAGAGAAGACGCTATTACGCGTAATAGTCTGTATACGTGGCACAACAAAAGTAGGAGTTACTTAAAACGTGTCGAAAGGGAATTAACACGTGTCTAGATTATATAAAGATGTGCGTTTTACGTGTTAATTAATGATAAATTACTTAAGGTGAGGGGATTTACGTTACTGAGTTAAAATCATGCACAGCACAAAGCTCCAAAGCAGAGGATCGATATGATTGGTTGGGTATTGCTGTGATTCCATCACGTGAATAAGGTCAGTTTCGTCTTCCAGTTGTAATTCTCGATTTCTACTGGTTCACCCCTTCTGCCCTTTACGGTTATTTTTTTGGTCGGTTTTTTATAATACGTTGTCGTTTAGCTCCGCATATTCTCTCTACCCGACAAATATACCTTTAACTCTTTTGACGACTTTTTTTTATCAAAAAACCCCGTGCTCCACCCCAATGACCTTTTCACCCTCCGTTTCTTTCTTGTCATCATCCTTGACTCATCAATAACCAAGGTTGATTCGTGTTTTTCTCTCATCCACATGTTAAAGTGTGAAAACCTATTAGCCAATGGCATAGAAATTACACAGTTGTCAAACTTAAATAAAAATGGGTAGTATAAAAGATGTAAATAACTCAATAGAATCTCTAATTTTTTCCATTCTAAACTTTTGACTTTTATTCATTTTATTTATCATTTAAAATATTAATTAATATTTAATATTATTTTATATTTTACCATTCTATTAATTAGAAAATACATTAATTTTAAACGATGTTATAAACTAATAATTATGAAAAAAATTTATAATAAAATAAAAAAATAAATTTGGGTTTTAATGGTGTAAAAGTCTTGCATAGCAGTATTCTAATAATGACCATAAGAATATTCTTATGTTAGTGCTATTACAGATGATTTTAGAACTCTATCTCAAATCTTTATTTCATACTTTTTAAGTTGGGTTAAAGAGACTTAAACGTTATTGTCCACTTTTTAACTCATTCGATCTTTATAAATGAAGTAATGAGGATTTGAATCGATATTCCACCTACAAATGTATCCATTTCTTTTCCTCTTAAAGAAGCTTTCTCTATCTTTCATAAGAAAATATTTATTATTATATTATTATTCATAAGTAAATAAGTTAGAGTTTTTTACTTTTAAGAAATATATATATATATTTTTAACTTTTTTTACATATTAGAATAAAAATAAGTAAAGAAGGATTTCTCCTTCTACCGTTGATCTTGACACTAATGACCAACTGTAGAAATATCACTAATAATAACCAACCTATAATAAAACTTGATCTGCGGTCAGGCTTGAACACATACATATTTATTCAAAAAGTCCGATCCGAGTTCATCAAAGTCCAAAGTTTAATAGATCAGACTTGGTTTAATATGAATATACAGGTTTGGTCTGAAAAGTTGTTTCATTTACTATATGTTTATATATTAAATTTATAATTATTTTAAATATTTTTATTTTATCATATTAAATTTGTATACTTGATTACAGTAAATGTTACTAAATATTAGAGATTTTAAGTAAATATTGAATTTTTATGTAAAATATAAACATGTTTTTGCTTATTTTATTTTTTTCTATTTAATTTTATAGCAAAATTTATAACACAAAAATATTTATGAACTTAGGTATAGTTTGGGAATGACGTTGTAAGTCTAGCTCTGGTTCGAAGTTCTAAAGTGTAAGTTTGGACTGATGCTTTTAGTAAAATCCCAATCAAACCCGATCCGAACCTAACTTATCATGCCCAACAAACAGGTTTAAATCAAACTACAATAACAATCAGAAATTTGCTGAACAAATTTTAGACTTACTTGAAATAACATAACAAAGATAGTCTAAAAATTAATTTTCACATAAATTTTCCGATTTACCCCATTTCATAATACAAGAGATTAATAATTAAAATATCACAAATTAGTTGGCACTACAAAATTATCATTGATTTGAAACAAATTAAAATGTTAACGCTAACCAACTTGCAACAAAAGACAGGACAGAATAATATATGATTTTTCTCCTAATTTTCTACCACGACAAGCATTTCAAGCTTTTTTCTTGTTGAAACAACGTCCTTTTCTTTTACTGAAAAATATATTATGTCAAACCAGAACCAATAATACCTCTATTTTAAAAAATCAATAAAAACAATTATAGAAGGTAGATAAAACATGAAATCAAATACTGTCGGACATCAAAGTATACATTTTTCAGCTAATTAGTTTATATTGCAAATCTATATGTTTGTAATTTTTTTGCAATAAACTGTTTATGTTTTTTAATTAAAATATATTTTCACACATTTCAAAAAAATATTAATTTGAAATGACACTTTTGCCACATAGAGACAGCTGGAGAGAAGAATTGCAAATGAAAGAACATAAAAGCACAAAAAGACATAATAAAAGGGTGAAATTATTGGAAGGGAGTCAATTTGTAATTTAAGTGCAAGGGCAGTTCAATTTTCCCTATTTATTTTTTGAAACGGGTTGAAATGAAATGGATATATGTATAATCAAGATCAATCATTTTTTACATTATAATTTCTTTCATTTTTTTTTGAAAACCAAATTTCTTTCATTTCAAAATAACTGTTATTTTAAAGTTGTTTATCATTACCAAGGCTACATGAATTAAAGCAATAGAAATACTTATTTACCCCAATGATATTTGTTAATTTGAAAGTTGATTGGATACTTTATTCTTTTTGTCACTTTCAACGTGCATTAAATAAGGGTAAAATAGATAAAATATTTAAAAATGTGCATTAAAATCCTAAAGTGATAGTTATTTGAAATTTTTCAGAAATCTTAAAGCGACAGTTATATTGAAATGGAGAATCATTACTCCCCCGTCTACTAATTATAATCGTTTTAGAGGAATTTTAATGCCTCTTTTTTATTGTCATTTTGTATTTTCAATTTATTTTTTCTTTTTCTCTAAGTTTTCCATTACTACTCCTATGAATTTGTTCAACTTTCAAGTTAACCATATTTTAATCTCCAATAATTAGATGAGAAGACTATATAAATCAATATTTAAACATATTAATGAAGTCTTGAAAATAAAGTATGACATTTATGAAATGGTAAATTAGTAACTTCATTCGGTTAATTTTTTTCTTAAAAACTGTGAATTGGTTAAAACGACGATATTTAGTAGACAGAGGGAGTATTATAAAATAGGGAATCATTATTATAAAATATATTTTTTAGTTTTGCTTTATTTCAATTTGTTTGATACTTTTTTGTTATTAGAAATAAATCTGATGTAAAGAAATTAATGATAAAATAATATTATTTTATAAAATTCTAAAATGAATGAAAAAGATGGTTGGAATAAAAACATGATAAATCTTGTAAAATGAAATTTAAAGATTTGAAAATGAAAAATGGTTGAATATGCTATTAAAAAATTAAAAAGGGAGAAAGATGGTTGAAAAAAAATAGGATAAATCTTTGTAAAATGAAATTTAAAGATTTGAAAATGAAAAAAAATATATGGTTGTACTTGGTAAAAAAAACTAAGAATACCCGACTACAATGAGTAGAAAATAGGGTCAATGGCTATCATATTAGGGATAGGTATATTTATTACTACTAGTTTACTACTTCAACAATCTAACTCCAAAGCATGGTCAATTGACTTAACCATGGATTATACAACTATGGTTAAAAATATTATACAAGTGGTTAAGCAAGGTTAAGAATGAAGCCACAACCACAAAACCCAAGATTTTTATTATCACCACTCATTACTGCTCATCCTCTCTTCTTCATCTCTTCTAATTATTCTCAATTAAAACCCGCCGCCGCTCCTCCGATGGCCGGAGACTGCGCCGCCGTTCCAACAGCTACATAAATAAACCACACACTCCCCCATCCGAAAAACAAGATTTTGGTTTTTCATTTTGTTATCAAAATTAAATGTTTGAGCAATGGACTTAGCCCCAACCACCACCACCGCCAACAATAACACCACTCCAACTACAAAATCACCTGACCGAGAATTGGAATTCCCTGCCCAGATCCACCACGCTAAGCCTTTGTCTTTCACCAACGGCGTACTCAAACGCACCCACCACCATCTTCCGGCTCCGCCGGGGGTTGTCACTTACAAAGAATGTCTCAAGAATCACGCCGCCTCCATCGGCCGCCATGCCCTCGACGGCTGCGGTGAATTCATGCCGTCGCCCAACGCCACCCACACCGACCCAACCTCCTTCAAATGCGCCGCCTGCGGTTGTCACCGGAATTTCCACCGCCGTGAGCCAGACGAATCCACTCCGCCTGCCGCTAACACCACCACAACAATCGAATATCAGCCGCACCACCGCCACCACCCTCCACCTCCTCTACCTCATCGGAGCCCCAATTCCGCTTCCCCTCCGCCGATCTCCTCTTCCTACCCATCCGCTCCCCACATGCTATTAGCCCTCTCCGGAGGCGTCTCCGCCGGTCTGAACGACAATTCAACACCCCGCGGGTCGTCGAGGAAGCGATTCAGGACGAAATTCAGCCAGAATCAGAAAGATAGAATGTATGAATTTGCAGAGAGAGTTGGATGGAAGATGCAGAAAAGAGATGAGGAAATTGTTCAGGATTTTTGCAACGAAATTGGGGTTGATAAAGGTGTCTTGAAAGTTTGGATGCATAATAACAAGAATACCTTCGTCAAAAGAGATGCAATTAACGCTAATGGTAATGGAAACAACAGTCACAGCGGCGACAACAATAAAAGCGATAACCTTAACAATCATCATCATCAGATGTTCGAGAATGATAATGTTGGACATGTCGGAACTAATGGGTCTTCTTCTTCTTCTTGATCGGAGTTCGACTGAAGATAATAAAAATGTTAATTAGCTAGATAGATAGTTAATTAATTAGCTCCTTTTTTCTTTGATCTGATTTTGTTTTCTTTTAATTAGTTTACTTAATGGCGACGTTGATCTTCTTCCCGTTGCTAATGAGAATTGAGCTTGATAACAAATATTTCGTTAGTATTCTGGTTTTTGATCTTGATCTTCAGACTTTCTCTTAATTTGCATTTCTTTTGTTGCTGACTACTTGAATTCGTCAGCATTGCTCTTATTTGAGGTATAACGAGATTAAGGTTAGTGATTAAGATAAGTGTTAAAAATTCAATTAATGAATCTAATGTATCTTCATTGAAAGATTTACTTAATTAGGTTGTAATAGAGAGAGAAGAGAAAGAGATTCTTGTTTATCTTGTGTCTGAAAGAATGAAGCAAAAAGTGGTTACATATTATTCTAACATATCTCAATTAGCTTTACTATTATATTGAATTATTTTTAGGTATGTCTGCACTTGCATTTGCATATTTAGGGTTTGAAGATTACTTATTTTAATCCCTTAAACATTATTTTAATTAAATAATTAATCATGTCAAAACACTTTTCAATCATCACCATTTCTAATTGCAATCTGATCCTAGGTTGCAATTTTTCCATCTTATTTTACTAATTATTCTAATCCTATAATTAGGTCACAGTTTCTTCGTACTTTATTAATGTTGGTGACTTAGGGAAAGGTGTAAGTGAGATTAAGCTAATCTGATTAGGATAGGTTTTATGATGTGTTCTTTGGAAATATATCAAATTCAGCTTTCCTTAAAAGGGAAGTATAAATCATTTAATTAAAATAGTTAATTACTTGTATTAGAGAATATTTTTTTATTAAAAAAGGGGTATATATATAAGGTGACGTGTGAAGATAGGTAAGTGTAATATAGTGTATCATGAAATGGGTTGTTTTGGTAATTAAGTAATGTTGGGGCACTTGCAACTGCTTAAGTATGGGTCGCTAACCCTAGACTCTACCCTTAAGACCATCATTATAGTCTAATTTCCAACATGTAATAATGTTAGAATTGATTTGAATTCAAAAGAAAAATAATACAACACTGTTCCATTTACTTACGCCATGTGGTTCCAATAATTACAAAAGGGATACAGCAGCTTTATTTTATGATGATAACTTAACAAAAGTCCAACCTTGATGCTTAATAATTGAATTCGAAGATTAGAAGGGCTAATTGAGGGAGTTAGGGCAGTAAAGCAATGATTGGAAATTTGTGTCCCTACAAAGTAGAATCAGAATTGGGTAGAGTGAGAAGAAAGAAAACGTTGAATTGAATGAATGTGAATGAGAAATAATTAGAGATTGGGAAATGGAAATTAAGGGACTAAAATCTAGAGCCCATACTCCTCCGAAGATTGAGTAGCGTGTGGACTATGAACCAAGAACCGCCATCATTTTCTCTTGCGTCGCCACGTGCACTCTATAACTCCATTGTCCTGTCTACAACTAATTGGTTACCTTTCCTCTCTACTGCCCTAACAAGTTAGTTTCACTACTTTTTGTCCAAAATACTAACTATATTTTGAACTTAGGAAAGCAATGCCCAGGCCAATTAATCTCCAGACCTTGGAGTTTAAATTATAGGTTGACCTTGAGTCGTTTAGCAACTTATCTTTCAGAAGCTAATAATGCATAAATCTTTTTTTTCATAATAAACCATTTTTAAGTCACTCGTTCATTTTTTTTTTTTTAATAATCGCAATTCATTCATGAACAAAAATTTCTATTGATGACAAACATTTTCATTAATTAAGATTATTTTGGTTGAGCTTAGTCACGGTTAAGGTTCATTATCTCTCCACAAAAATATATTTAATTAGATTTAAAATTGAATATTCGCCCACATATTTAGTATGCGTTGCAACTATGCTACACCTTGTAAGCATAATAACATTAAATTTTATTTAGCCAAATGCATTATCACCC
>CATIWQ010694160.1:0-11276 GCA_949673415.1 Euphorbia schlechtendalii
TATATATATATATATATATATATATATATGTTCTACTGTAGACGAATTGCTCAAAAATTCTATTCAGATGAAAGTAATATATTTCAAATAGACTTAGAATTCAATGATTAAACGAATAATTTTAATTTGATAGTCATTCGACTACCAAATAGTATCAGATTATGCAATGCCATGACCTCATTATTCTTCATGAAAATGCTCTGAATTGAGATCAAAACCTTCACTGCTGAAAACAAAGGAATTAACACTTATAACTAACTTGCATCAATTTATTGTTTCTTTACTTGCCTTTCACTATTTTACTGTAATAATTTGCAGATGCTTATAAAAAAAGAGAAGAATGTGCAGAAAAAAGTATGTTTCGATGATAGAAGAGAAGAAAATGATCAAGTTAGTCATGATTGTGAAAAACAGAGGTAACATATATGTATTTCTAAATTATTTTACTATACAATTTGATCAAATATTGGGGATCACAAACCAACTCTGTAATTTAATTTTGTAGAAAAAGAAATCAATATTCAGTAAAGATGAATACTGGGGATCAAGACCAATCATCACATCAGACCATGATATCATCACTTTCCTAAACGTTCATATGTCTAAGAAAGCTCTACAAGTGTTTCGAAAAACAATTTTTGGGAAATTCCTCGATGCACTGATCGTAACAGTTACAACACAGCTTGTACATTCACTAATGATGCGAGAGGTAGAAAGTGAAGATATTAGTGGAATGTACATATAAATTAGTTGGACAATGCTCGAGTTCAACATAGAGCATTTTCTTCTAATTTCGGGCCTCAAGAAACCTAGTGAAGAGCCTTATGAATTCAACAAAGGGCTAACAACAGCAGGATAACAATTCATTGATAAATATTTTAATGGAACACATTCGAAACTGAGGAAGAAAGAAATAGAAGATATCTTCAAATCAAGCAAAATAAGGTCAGATGAAGAGTCCTTAGAAATGGGTTTGATTTACTTTGTTACATATTACATCACAGGCACAACAGAATACAAGAGCATCCCAACTAAATACATTGATTGTGTACTTGATGGAGATTATAGAAATATCCCATGGGGTGACTTAAACTATATTGAAACTTTGAAATCATTGAAGAAGTGTGGAAAGGAGAAAAAAAGGCCAAGAAGCTACATTTTAGAGGGCTGTCCCCTGATACTACAAATTTGGTTTTACAAAGTTTGTGGGGCATGTGATGGATTAATCTGTGAAACTGTTGAAAAGGAAGATGGTGTGATAAACCCAAGGCTATTCAATTGGAGATCTTATGTTGGGGATATGAAAACAAAGTGCCTAAACAAAAATATTTTCAACAAAAGTGCAAAACAAGCAAGTCAACAAAAACCAATAAATTTAATGCTTTAAAGTATGTTTACAGTGCTTGAGTTATCTACTTATTGTTAATTATAATAGACATAGTGAGGTTAGATGATCCAACTACCACAACTTTGTAAAAATCATTAATTAAAAACTTGATTTCTCATTTTCTGGTAATGGAAATATTCAAAAATTGTACTGTACAACATTAAATGTCCTTGTACCAAATTATGAAAATGTTATAATACACAATATACCATTATTGAAAATGTTATGATGTGAAAAAATACGACATCTTCATCAGTAGATAATTGGGGTATACTTGACTAGCTAATATTTCAAAACATTAAAAGGGCGAAAATTTAATAAGTATTCAAATATTCAACTAAAAAATTTCAAAAATTACACTAAAAAATGTTTCATACTTATTCAATGTTTAAAGGTGCATGTTCGATAGATAATTAAATTTTTTTGCTTCTTAATGGTGGTGTGAGGTTAGATAATTATGACCATTATAATAATGACCGTTATAGCAAATCAACAATTGGTATAAAAAGAGATAATACATTGTTTACCCAAATTATCATACATTTATATGCTCATACATGCAGCTGAAATTCAAAAGAATACAAACAACTGAAAAAGAGAAAAGACATTTAGCATTAGAAGATTTTTCCGCACCATCCAATGAATTCAATGAAGAAATAGAGTTTAGAGTACCGACGAAGAGCAAACACATGCACAAAATGAATAAACAGACACTGAAACCAATAATGCTACAGAGACGAGAGAAGAGCAATATCCTGAGGAAGATGAAAAAATTCTAGATGACAATAACATAGAGGAAAAGAACAAAGTTCTGGGCGCACTAAACAAATTAATCAACATGGTTAATTCAATGAAGGCTCAAATAAAAGAAAGTTTTGATGAGACAAAGAAGATAAACAGCATTGCTGACACATTGAAAACTAAAATAAAAGAAGGTTTGGATGAGACAAAGAAGTTAATCAATATTGTCGACGCAATGAAAACTGAAATGAAAGAAGGCTTTGATGAGACGAAGAAGTTAAGCAACATTGTCGAATCATTCAAAAATCAAATACAAGAAAGTTTTGACGAGATGAACAATCGACTAAAGATGGTGGAAGATAAGATTAAAATCTTAAATCTGAAGTTAACATCGAATATTCTCAGCATGTGGAGTATTATTATCATCTTACAATTAGACATCATTATGCACGCACATTACTACACCTACACATTACAAAACCATTCTTGAATTTGGGTTCCTTATGAAAATTCCTTTTAAGAAGCAGAGAAAACAAAAGGAAAATCAGAAAAAAAAAGTCAACTGACAAAGAAGTAGAAGAAGCAAACAAATGGCAAAAGCATAGTGAAGAACAAAAAAATGATGAAGAAATATTAACATTAAGCCTCAACAATGAAAAGACTCCCGACTCAAAAACTGCAAAAAATCAAAGTCCCTGATGATTTCATATAAAAGTAAAGATGTAGACCACTACTCCCAGAAGAAGATGGGGAAGTATACTCGTTGAAATATGGAATAGATGAACAGAAATCACAAACTCCAAACCCAAACAAAAATCGAGATTCTAGAATTCCAAGTTTCAAGCTCCTTTCTTCTACTAGTAAATCTGAACAAAAAAACACCTCTATAGATAACTCAAGAGGCGACTCAAGAGATCAGGTCTTCTAAAGAAATATTAGAATCCAGCTCTCAACAAGATACACCATATTAGTCAACAAATGACATCGGGTACGAAGCACGTGAAGAGATTAATACAGATGATATTAATGAAGTACTGGAAAGTCCAAAATTTATGAATAAAAGTAGTAAAAAATCAAAGAAAGAAGAAGGAAAACTACAAAAGGAGGATAAAGAAAAAGATAACAGTAATGAAAATGAAGGAGTTAGGGATACAGAAAATAAAAATGTCGAAGACAAGGAAAACATGCAAACTGCTACACAAGCGGTAATTAAACTTCAAACTAACCATTTAATTCTTACTAAAAAATAGCAGCTTACATATACAATTCAATTGTAGATTAACATAATAGTTTCACAAATATTTGTATGTAGACTTGATCAAGTGGTTTTCTTGACAATGCTGACCTAAAAATATTTGAGATATTCAATGCAATCGAAGACAGGTATGCTGCAAACAAAAAAGATGCTGAAGATTTAAACAATGTAAGTAATAAAATTATTGTGAACCAAATACAGCTTTCATTTAGTCATAGTTATTACTTTACACAAATTTAACTTTACCAAAAAACCCCTTGCAAAAAATAAAAATAGACTTCTAGTTAGAAGAATCACTAGAAAAGGATAAAAATGAAGATAAAAACAACTGCAAATAGAAGACCTTGTAAAGAGCCAAAAGCAAAGGAAAATGAAGTTGAAACAAAGGGAAACTTCATCAATAGAATGTTGCAGGGCTTGTAGAAGTTAAAATGAAGGAAAGAGTTGAGGGCGACTATGTTCTTGATAATTAGATCCCATTGGGGCAAGCCCAGATAAGAAGCTCTTGAAGCCATTGCAGGAATTTATAAATAAGAACAGGCGGGCAACAAGAAAGTAAGAATAGTGGAATATTTTATAAGTTTAATTCATTCATGAAATAAATATGTAACATCATCCACAAATAATTTTGCAACTACTATAACTTCTATAAGCTAACAAAAAAATTCTACAAATGCAGGGTTAACCATGGATATTGGTTCACAAAGAATAATGAATGATTTTATCCACTTTTTGATTACAAAGTAACAACAATAAACTACAAATCATTCTTTGTAGGCCTGTACGAACTTAGAGAGTTCCTTTCAAGCACTATAAGGCTACTAGCACATGTAAATAACATCATGCTATATCAATAATAATTGAAAAATAATAAGAGTTTGGAAATTGGTATAATACACATTATATCAGAATTGAAAAATGGTATAATGTGCATTTACAAGAAATGAAAAGCTCAAAAACTTGCATTTTCAAGAGCCATTAAATTCAATAAAGTATCCCTGAAGCATGTGGTTACATTTATAGAAATTGTCTTAACAAAACCGTTACCATATGTTCATATATTGTCTTCAAAAGACCTTACTATATGTTGATAAAAGAACACCTTGTATTTTTTGACAGCATCTAGACGTGATCTTAGTTTCGATGGGAGAGTTCCATATGCTTATGAAGACATCAAGGGCATTAAAGATGTCAATCAACTTAGAGAAATTCTAGATGGAAAAGACCCAATCCATTGTCAAATGGTTGGGAAAGGATTACATTGCGCATATCATTGGTCTGAAGTAGACCATGTGTTTTTCTCGATGATGGTAGTGGAGAAACATTGGGTTCTTGGAAGATTTGATATAAATGAAAGGAGACTGTAAAAATAGATCTAATATTACAAAACACGCATAAAGTTGCAATGTGGTATGCACATGTGATCCCATGCTACGTATATTTCTTTGACATCTTTGTAAACAAAAAGAATTTGCTGAACTCGGTTGCATACAAAGAGAAGCATCCAATATTACTGCTGAATTTACGTGTGGTAAAAAATATTCCCCAACAAATAACCAGGTATGTTCTAATTCCTATACATAGAAAATATATATATAACTGTAGATTTGAAGTAAAACAAAATCTTAGAAAAGACAGACTATAGAAAAATACACATAGCGCAGCATGTAACTAATCTAATGACAACATGTTTAATTGCAACAAATATACAAAGTACATAGAAAACAAGATTAAGAGTTGCAATCTTTTTATTGAATTGGATTCTATTTTATTTATTTTCCTTCTTTTTCAGTGACTGTGGAATTTTTGCAATGAGCTTCATTGAATATTTCATTGAAGGAAGACCTTTTCCAAACCAATTAGATGCAAAGATATATAGGATGAGAATTGCACTTAGCTTGTACAAGCATGGGATGAAGAAAAATGAGAAGAATATGGAAAGCGATGACGATTACAATAAGACAATTCAAAAGTTAGAGTTAGAAGATTGAAATGATCAAATATATGGTAATTGAAGAGCTACAGTTAGAAGACAGAAATGATTGAAGAGTTGTATGACAGATGACACATGTCTAGAGTTAGAGTTAGAAGCTTGAAATGAATAGATAGATGATACATTGTCTCATGATGTTATATGAGGTTTTTGAAAAATTGTTTATGGTGCATTATCTCATGCAATAGTATCATATCTAGATGCTTTGTTTTTAAAGTGCTAGAAAGCAGGAACAATGCATATGGAAATCCTGAATTCCAAAAATTAACAATTTTGCATTTAATTTGGTTTAGAATGATAATTGTGCATTACAAAAATGTCAAAAAAAGCTAAAATTAACAAACATCTAACTGGAATACACAAAAAAAACTTAAACAAAAAAAAACAACTATAAAGAGAAAGGATTTATTAAAGACAATTTTTTAAAACAAAGATGAATTGAGATTTATATGTAAAATGGTATAATACAATCCACCTCTTACACCTTTAATGAGTGGTTTTAAATTTTAGTTACCAAAACTAAACAAAACACACAAACAACCAAAAACTTAATAAATAAATGTAAAAAATTTCTCAAGGTTTAATACAAAATGAAAATAACAAAGTACTCTGTATATTAACACTTGGAAAAAAGGAGCAAAGCATTAACAATTCATATGTTCCTTTGAAACAGAATTATTCATTTACAACATCACCACAAGTCCTTCTATTATGACCAACCTTATTTGGTCCTTGATTTCCCTTCCCAAGCTTGTTTATATCGGTTTTTTCTTATCTTCCAGGCTTGTTCCTTGTATCTGGCGGTAAATAACCTCCTCCTTAACTTCTTGGAGAATGGCGATAGTTTCACCATTCAACGATATTGGAAAAACAATGCCTCCATAAGTCGCTAGATGCTTCTTCTTAGTATAGTAAACAGAGCAATAAGGATATGGATCTAAATTATTCATCTTCAAGAAAGCACAAGCATGAGCACATGGCATCCCATCAAACTAAAAACTATTGCATGTACAAGTTCTAGCATTCAAATCAACTACATACTTATTGTCATTGTAAGATACGGAAACTAGATGATTGGTGGATGGTAAAACCTACAAAATTGAATTAAAAACCCAGAATAAAAAATTATTTGACCATGGTATCTCAACTTTAACCACAAATAATAAGCAACATGTATTTTACAAGAAAATTATAAAGATTCTTATAGTCATAGATCATTTTGCAATATGATCAACAAAAAAAATACATTTAGCTGAACATACCAATTGAGTGCTTTCGAAAAGCTAAAACAGTAAGAGAGAACAAAAACAACATAAAAGAAAAGTTCCATTTTCACCTAATTCCATTTCAAAACAAAACACAGCAAGAGAGAAAATACAAAATTTCAAAACAAATGAAAGTATCTCATGAAATAGACCTTTGCCTTCTTTAAGCTGACAAATTGGGAAATATAGACTGAATTGAATAGGAAAAAACACCAAAAAGCTAGTTATAAAAGAACTGAAAGGGAATGAAAAAATCCCAACCATAATAACATCCTAGAATATGCAACACAACTCACACTAGCTATAATAACTCAAAAATAAAAAAAAAGTAGAGATAAAGTAAAAAAAACATAACAAAATACAAAGCAGAATATGCAATACAACTCACACTAACCACAATAACTCGAAAAAATAAAAAAAGTAGTGACAAAGTAAAATACAGAACAAAATACAAGCAAAATAAAAAAATGAAAATGAACTTACGATACAAAAATAAGGAAATGCAAAGAGAAAACACTGAGATTAAGAAATAACTGATTACCTCCATCGTGGCAGCGAAATCGTATTGCTTTGATAAAAACTCTTCATGAATTCGCACTAAGGTAATCCTTGTATTTCTTGCAAGAATCCTATTTTTATAAAATAAATCTTGAAGCATGTCTCTCATAAAATCAAGCAATGGGATTATTGGCAACAACTTTGCATCTTTGATCATAGAATTCAGGGATTCTGCAACGTTTGAGGTCATTGTTGTGTACCTTCTCCCTAGTGAATGAATCCTGCTCCATCTCTCAAATCCAGCATCGACAAGATATTTGCGGATTCTCTTATCAATGCTATCCACGAGTAGCATGTTTTGATCAAACACCTTTACTGAATAGGCACTATATGCATGTTTGAAATAATTACACATATGTTCTGTGTTTGATCTATACTTAGCTTTCATATTCTACATACAATGGTATATACAAACACACTGTGGGACTTCAGGATAAATTTTCATGCATGCTTTCTGAATACTCTGATGCCTATCTAACAAAATAACCATGCCTTCTCTTTCTTTAAAAACTTCACAAAATTGCTTGAAAAACACTCCCATGAAGCATCATTCTCACCATCAGTAATAGCGAATTCAAGAGAGAAAACCTTGTATATCACATCACATAACATTACATCATAATGCAAGAGGGATCTGATATAATAAGTATTATACCATTCTCACGTATATCAAATATAAATACATATATCAATTATAAATACATAAAAGAATAGAAAAAGATAAACTATGGACATATAAGATAGAAAATCTAGCTCACATATATCAAATCAGCTCATGTACATCAAATTCAGCTAATGTATATCAAATAAACCATGTCAAGTGCATAATTAATCATAATGAGAGAAACAATAGGATAATGACATATAATTACAACATATATATCAATTTACTTATATAAAAAGAGTAGCCATAAAAATTAAAGTTGCATAACTGATAGTTGTATAAAAGAGCAGCCATATAAATGTTTGGATCAACACAAAAATAGTCATTTATACAACTTTGAACACTGTTAGTAGAAACATAAAACAAACCCAAAACAACGTTAATTACCTGTGGCATCTTGAGTAGAAGTGGAAAACAATGAACCTCCATAACAATAATTCGAAAATGTTGCATCAACCACAACTACAGGATGGCAGTGAGCAAATCATTCAATTGAAGCTTTCATGACAACAAAAAGGTAGAGGAACTTGTTATCTCTTTTCACCAAATTAACAACAGAGCCTGGATTAGTTGATTACAAAATATACAAGAAACTTGGAATCTTACTATATGATTTCGCTGGAGAACCTCTTATCAAATTCAATGCAACTTCTCTTCCTTGCAAAGCTTTAGAATTAATATCATTGATAATATCAATGTCTATATAAACTCTTTTCTCCCTTAAAAAAGATCCTTTATGTGTTTCCCTACAATTGATCTACTAACTTGTCTTTTCTCACCTTTTCTTACGGCCACATTACATATATGAGTTCCATTGTACTCCCTAATGAGAAAAGCTCCACTATCCCTTCTTGTAGAAGCCTTTAAAAACCAAGAACAATCCTTATCTACACAAGAAAGCCAAAACTGTTTTGGACAAGACTTGTTAACTCTAAACTGAAAATTATGCCGAATTGCATAAAAGATAACAGAATCCTTTAAAACAGCCTTGCTCATAAACTTGGCCAGGAAAAATAGACCGAATATTAATGCCAATAATACACATAAAGCTAGTGTTCACATCATCCACTATAAACGAGTCATCATCCAAAATAACATCCATATCTTCAATGGCTATTTCTCTAATATTCCTCAAAAAAATAGAATAATCACTATTATCCTTTACTGCAGAAACTGACATATTCTGCCTAGAAACTAATTTCAAAACTTAACTCATCAACAACCATTATACTTAAACCATTCTCGACACCTAAAAACAAAAAAATAGAAATACCAAGTAAGAAAAATGACAGAACAATCAACATATTATACCAAGCGTAACAAAGATATTAAAACTAAATATACAACACAATGCTAGAAAAAAAAACAATTCTACAAATGCAGGGTTAACCATGGAGATTGGTTTACAAAAGAACAATGAACAATTTTATCCACCTTTTTATCACAAAGTAAAAACAATAAACTACAAATCATTCTTTGTATACCCGTACGAACTTTTAAAGTTCCTTTCAAACACTGTAAGCTACTAACCCATCTAAATAACATCATGCTATATCAATTGATAATCGAAAAAAATCAGACTTTGGAAATTGGTATTATACACATTATACTAGAATTGAAAATGGTATAATATGCATTAAAAATGGTATAATGTGCATTTACAAGAAATGAAAAGCTCAAATACTTGCATTTTCAAGAACTATTTAATACAATAAAGTCTCCATGAAGCATGTGGCTACATTTATAGAAATTGTCTTATCAAAACCATTACCATATGTTCATATGTTGTTTTTTTAGAGACCTTACTATATGTTGATAAAAGAACACCTTTTATTTTTTTTACAGCATCTAGACGCCATTCTGTATTACTTAAGGAAAAAAAAGGCAAGCACTGCAAAAAGATTAAAAATGCAAATTCACTACAACTAATCTCAAATTCAATGGGAGAGTGCCATATGCTTATGAAGACATCAAAGGCATTAAAGATGTCAATCAACTATGATAAACTAAACATAGAAACTAATAACTAGGAAAACAAATTCCTGAGAAAAAATTCAACTCAAGATAAAACATAATAAACCATCCATTTTACAAAAGCTTATGCTGATAACACCTACTAACAAAAGTAACAACATATACTTTAGGTCTACAGATATTACATAAAAACTCTTAGACAAAGAAATCTATTCCATTGCAAATTAAATGCACAATAGTTAAAAAGGGTAAAGATATTACCTTCAAATATATGCAAGGAATTTGATAAGTTTGTCACTAATATAGGACAGTCAACTACATTCGTCGAATCAAACCTTAGACGAAGAAAAAACATCAAAAACATATCATTCTTGATTTCCATTGGATTGAATCTTCCTTTAAGATTATATTCAATCTAAAACATTTGATCGATATTCAAAACCAACATTCTCAGCAACAACACACCTGAAAAACCAAAATTACAAAAATGAATTTTCTGCTTCAAAACTAACACATGTTTAAAACAAAAAAATTCAAAAGTATTCGAAGCACACCTGAACTCAACAAAATCAACAGACTTCCGAACCATATATCGCCACCAACCTAATGAAATGAATCTATCCAATCACCACCATAATGGACAACAAGGGAAAAAAATTCATATCTGAATAGAAGAAAAAACACAGATTATATCTAAATTAATACTAATAAAATAACAAAAACAGAAAATGCAAAATAGCAAAACCATGTCTTTAGCCAAATATTAGAACAGGAATTCGACTATAAACCAAATCCAATAAATACCAATTTTGAAAGTTATTAAAAAAGCACAATCGAAACTAAGAAAAGGTATAATCCAAAATGTAAGATTGAAGTAGTAAGCTCTTTTCTGCACAAAACTACAAAATCAGGTCAGAAGCAGTTAACTCTTTCCTAAAATAAGGTATAATCAAAGAAATCATTAATGTCTGTAACAAGAAAGGCATTCAAGAAAAAAGTGAAAATGTTTATCACTGAAACATCAATTCTTTGTACAACATCTAGAAATTAGGAGCTCCACTGAACATCCAAATATTGGCAAAATTTTTAACATATAAACTATAATGACAAATAATCTAAGCTTTATGACTAATGACTCACCTAATATGATAATTTTACAAAATTAAGTAATTTTTTTAAAAAAAAGCAGCAGAAATAGAATCATAATAAAAAAACCATAAATCATAATCATAAAAAAAGAAGAAAAATCATAAATAAAATAGGAATAGAAAAAGAAAAAAATCATACAAATTAAGCAAATCCGAACAAAAACATAATGAAAAACCGAAATTAACCAAAACGAAACTAGAAAATAAATATAAAATAGAAAAAAAAACTTACAATGAATTCACCAAATTATGAAGAATCAGAAGAAAGAAGAATCAGGATGCGAATAGAAT
>CATIWQ010694165.1:0-11855 GCA_949673415.1 Euphorbia schlechtendalii
ATCTCTAATACTTAGTAACATATATGGTAATCAAGTATACAAATTTAATAGGATAAAATATATATTCTTAAAATAATTATAAATTTAATGTATAAATATATAATAAATAGATAAAATTATTCGTCGGGCCGGGCTCGGGTATTTATATAAAAATCAAACCCGGCCCATAAATCTTCGAGCTTTGACAGACTCGAGCTCGGGCCAGGTTTTTTTAAAAAAAAGTGTCCAAGCCCAGCCCGTTGAAGCGGGCTTGGGCCCGGCATGCGATTTATCATTCTCTTCCTTGACCCTTCACATTCAGACTATTTGTAATCCCTAATTTCCCTCTCATGTAAACCCCGAATCTCAAACTACTGATTTTATCTCCATATCAGAGTATCAATTTCATTTGGATTCGGTTCAAACATCAGAATCCCTAATCCTCAATCTCTCTCTCGCATATCATATTATCAATTTCACATCAGTTAGTCTTGGAACCATTGATTTTCTTATCTATGGAGCACGACTTCAACGCCTCATGCCAGTCCATCTCGTCGTGGTTCCTCATCGTCATCAGTCTCCGTCATCCTTACTTTGTTTATTAAGGTTAGGTTTTTGAATTTAAGTCCCTTTTAGTATGAAACCGTAACCCAAATCCCTAATATGTTGTGTTTTGAATAAAGTAAAAATTATGTTGGGATTTGAGAAGGAAGTTGGGTGGGATGGTTTTGGGGCCTGGGATTTGAAGTTTATTACCTTAATTGAAGATTCTGCCTTCAAATTTTTCAAGATATAATGGTAACATTTGTAGTGATCGTGATTCGTATCTGGGTTTATTCTTTTTCATATGAACTCCGTCTTGTATGTAATGTGTTTGAAAGAAGGTTTCAATGACAGTTCTTTTGACAATATTTGCTAAGTGTTCTTCTTCGGAAAATTAAAAATTATATGCGTAAGTATTTCTCTTGAGCGAATGATTTTAACAATTAGTAGTTGAAATGGTCCAAATGTAATGTACGTGAAAAAAACTTAATATTTAGCTGTATTTTTATCGTAAATTATAACTTAGGGGTAGTGAGATTCAAATAAATATAATTTTTATTCACTGTTTATTCTAATTTAGTTAATTTAATTTGTGCTAATTCTTGTCAATGGTTTATGTAGTTCAAACGGGTTCTTGTACGATCCAACAAAGTTTTTGGCTTTTCCACTCTGGAACAACTCAGTCTTCTTTCTACAAGATTTTGGTTGAATATTAAAGTTTTATGTCCTTAATATGATTTCAGTTTTCCAGTTTCTTTGCTTGTTTGAACGCTAAAACTTTCTAGCATGCATTTGGGCTTGCTATTATGTTGGGGAGGTATCTATGTAATTTGATATCTCATCCTTGAATAATTTAGTTAATTTGGTTTGGGTTAATTCTTGTTAATGGATTGTGCAGTTCAAACAGGTTGTAGTACGATCCAGCAAAGTTTTTGGCTTTTACACTCTCGAACAACTTAGTCTTCTTTTTATAATTTCATATTTTAGTTGAATATTTAAGTTTTATGTCCTTAATATGATTTCAATTTTCCAATTTCTTTGCTTGTTGAAATACTTAAATTTTCTACATGCATTGGGGCTTGCTATTATGTTGTGGAGCTATCTATATCAGTTGATATCTCATTATCCATGAATAATTTTAATAGGATATGTCATATACACTATCAACTATTCTAAATTTATTTTTTATTGTTGAAATTATTCATTGTTTTATATTTCTTTTAATCTATAATATGAGAAGTTTCATTGTCTTGTGGAGCTGTTGGTTCGCTCGTTATGGGTTTTTTTACACATGTATTGGATGGTCTCCCAAGATTCCATTTACATATCATCTTATATACTAGCATTTCACAATAGACTCATGGAATGATTTCTCAGTACATATCAAAAATCCTGAAGGCACATAACCTAACCAATGTTATACAGTGTTTGACTTGTGTATAATGTACAGGGCAATGGGGCATTCGCTATTCCACAAGAACTCAAGGCTAATGAAGACATGAAAATTACATCTTTAAACCTCGCGTATCACTTTCCCACGAAGTTTGGGCAATTAATAAATAATTCATCCTTTTTTAAATGTGGTACGTTGAGTTGAATAAACTGACATAACGCAGAGTGCTCTCTCTGATGAAGATAACTTTATGTACCCCGTCGCTTGAATTTTATGAGTTTTGAAGTGCACATAGTTGATGTTTGACCTGTCTAAAGTGTCCAATCATTAAAGTATGATATTTATCTTTACGATTGTGAGTGGAAGATTGTAATGGTTTGAGAATAATAACAAAACTTATAGTTTTGTATGCATGTGACTATATTGCTTATATATTTAAAGCTAATACTAAATCAATATGCTTTGTGTTTTGTTGCTAACAATTTCCTTATCCTTTTCAATTTAGGTTACTCTTCCACCAAAAACTAATATACAAATCTCTTTATAATTTGTTCGTGTTTAGTTTCCTTCTTGAAATATGTTCTGACTATAATGCTTTAATATATGTGGCAAGGATATGATTCTATCCTAGTCAAGATTTAAGATCTCACGGCTAAAGAGGTCTGCTTGTTTACCTTGATCTCATTTCAACAAAATTAGATAGTTTATCCAATTGAGAAATGTAAATTTGTTATTTGTTAAATGTTCTTGCATGATATTCTTACAACTTTTACTGTACATGCATGATATAGATTAAATCTGCAGTTTCAACTATTCAAAATGTTAATTATTTTATTTCAGTTGAAGACGTTCACAAATGTTGGCCTTTTATTGATTTGTTTCAGTTTCTTCAATGTTACTTTGGCTTTCAGGTAATCAATTGTAATCTCATCTATCTTTTCTGAGGAATGATGTGTGAAATAATTAATCGTCATTCATGTTTATCTTATATCAGGAAGGGGATATGACTAATAAGAGAGAACATCTTATTTACTACTTGCTAAATCCTTTTAGGAAAAATTCATAATTAGACATATATAGCACCTGTCTTTCAACTATTTTGACTCCTCAATCTCTTCATACGTTTCCATCTTATCTGTTAATTTTATCTGTTAATTTCATATGATTATCCTTAAATCAGATAGTATACCGAGTTAGTGAATTAAATGACTAATTGAGTTTATATGGTTTTTATGTTATGTTTAATGAACAAAAATTATATGGAATCGAATTTCATGATTTAAATTTTGATTTTCTTTTTGTTCTTTACATGATGGCTAAATTTCTTTACAAATAAAGCCACTGATCAATGGTTATATTAGTGGATGCATAAGATTGATCACAGCAGGATAGCCCAATCATACCTCGTACTGAAGGGGATGTGGCTCCTTCCATTTTCATAAATAATTCAAGTAAGTGAAATTACCAAGCTAGAAATATGGTTTCTCTTGTATTAGTTATTTTCCACCTTTTTTTTTGTATAATTGATAACAGATTTGGACACAATTTTGCTAAGTAAAAGGAAGGACACGCTAAAGATCTTATTTATTTAAAATGAATGGCCAGTAATTTTTACTATATTGACACAATTTTTTTTTCACAGCACCAATATAGCATTAAAAAAGGAGAATCAATTATCAATCTGTTCATATTTTAGTTCTATGACTTTTTAGTTTTGATTATGCAACTTAGGTTCTAGTTTTTGTGTTTTTCGCTTACAACAATGTATATTTAAATCCTTTGGAACTAGAGTTTGCTCAACGAGAGAATCAAGCAGCATGGTGCGTCCTTTTCTATCAAATTGTCGAGGAATCAGAATCTCAATCTGTCATAAAGTGTGACTCGTGCCCTGTCCAAGAATCATCTTCATCTTCCACTTGCTGGTAACCTCTCATTTCTTTATTACTATGACGAAGCTTCTTACTTTGCTTTGATTAAAGATTAAGTCAAGCATATTACTTTTTTTATTAACTTTTCGATTCTGTTCTCTCTCAAGTCTCATAATATGCTTCTTTCTTTTCACAGAAAGTAATATTAAATAAATAGCTTACCCACTTTACCAATTGCTTTTTTAGCCTAGTGGTACGATTTTTAGCTTTCTGTTGATTCTGATTCAAAACTGGATTTAGCTGTCGTTACAAAGTATTGGTTATCTTTATCAGTGTTAACTTATGCTAACTATGTGTTTAAGACTGATATGATTGTTTTCCCCGCTGACCTGTGGATGGTGTGAGTTTCACTACTTCAGAGTTCTAAGAGAATGATGAAACCTGCTTCATATGATTGCTGCATCTGTTTTGAATTTTGTTTTGCTGTGTACTTGAATTGATGGATTTAATTCTGATTTAATTATCTCTTGGTACATATCTTAAATTTTGTTGAATTTGTATTACTAGGTAAACTAGACTAGATAATACATATTATTTTTGTTCAAACAACTCCAGTACACCTTTAAAGACATGATCTGTGAATATGAATTTCAAACTTTTTGGATTTTTTCAATGGTTAGGCAATGTACTAAGCCACCTTGTTCTCATTTTTGTTCTCCACAATAAGCAAACCATAAATAGCTCAATTCCAAATGCTTTAACTTCCAAAACCATTTCTAAAGAAGACTGCATTTTCTCAACTTCAAGTCTCGAATATATTGTGGGAAAAGTTTTTAATTAAAAGACAATAATTAAGTTTACAAAACTCATTACAATAAACAAAAAAAATAAAAAAGAAATTATTGGAGATAAGAGTACATGATCAATTAATACTCTTCCCTACAATAAAGTTCAATTCCGGCGAATGAAGGGAATGGATTGTAAAGTAATTAGTATGTCTTATAAATACATGCATAATTTAGATGACCATAATAGAGGAGGCTTAAAAAAATTAAGCTTTATATTTTTGTCATATTCTCTGCTTCTTTGGTTTTTCTTTTGCTCAATTCAATGGTTTTTCAATCATCTTATATTCTCTAAGTTCTTAGAATTCATTCATTTGGTGATATCATCACTCGGTTGAGTTTGTATAACGTCTGTTGTTGTATCCAAAGAGGCATTTTTCCATATAAGGGAAAATTCTGTTTTAAGGAAATCGATTCGAGTCTCAACAAAATCCTCTTATTTCTAAGTAAAATATTTTTTCAGTATATTGTTATTTTATATTTGGTATTTATTACAATACTTTTAAATTTATAATTTCCATATATTTTGTAATTCAAATTACTAATACTTTTATATATTTTTTTTTTGTTTTCTTCTCTTTACAAGGAATTATATATTTTATCCCTAACGATTTTTTTTCTAACAATCTTAAGATAGATTTTTTTTAATTTATATTCTTCAAAGAGAGCGACAGAATGCCTAACTTGGAGTACTCTGACTTGGATTACCGTGACTTGGATTACAGTAACATTGGAATACCTTAGTTTCGGATAAAAATATTGGACTTATTTTGGACAATCTTTTAATTGAACTTAATTTGGAAAAATTTTAAAAATAGAAGTTGACAAATAAAAAAATTAAACATAAATGATAAGTTTATTTGGTGTTTGTACAAATATCTTTCTTATTAGTTTTATTAAATTTTATTGTTATTCTAAAATTGTTCTAACTTGGTTTGTTTGAAAATTTCAGAAGTTACCATAACTGATCAGATCCCACAGAATGATGAAATTGCTCAAAGTGAGAATGAGCAAAACCACAATGGACAATATGGTCCAATTGGTTCAGTGCATGTTTTAATAACACCGGTTGCATTTGTATTTGTTGGTGGACAAACTACTATAGACTTTTTTGGTTCTAGGCCAACAAATTCTGGATCTACAAATTTCGGTCCTGCTTGACGAAATGAAATTGGAAATATTTATAGTCAAGATAACCAAAATGGACAATTTGGTCCTAATGGTTATGGATAAAATGGACTATTTAATTCTGGGATGACATGCCCAACAATCATGGGGCTTTGAGTTCATACCCGGTATTGTACTTGAAAGGTCTAAAAAATTCAGTGGTGTGAATTTTAAGGTCTAGTAACAGAAAATACTTTTTCACCTGAGTAGCATACATTATGATAGATTTGTGAAGGAAGATCCTCATGTTGTACTTGAAGGAATGGATGATCTTTTTGTTAAATCAGTTGTTGATACTTGGAATATTGTGATATCCTCTACAGAAATCATATTCTTAATGGTTTGATCCCTGAACTATATGAAGTACAGTGGGAAACGTACTGTAAAGGAATTGTGTGAATCCCTTAATACAATATACCGAATAGAGGATGATGGCAGGCCAATTCTTGGATTTTAAGATGATTGATTCCAAATCTGTTGTCAGTCAATTGCAATAACTCCAACTTTTGATCCATGCTATGGAGGCTGAGAAAATGGGGACCAGTGAACCATTTTAGGTGGCTGCAATTATTGAAAAATTACCACCAAGTTGGAGAGATTTCAAAACGTATCTCTAACATAAGCGGAAGGAAATTTCCATTGAGGATTTCATTGTTTACTTACGCATTGAAGAAGACAATAAAATGCTTAAATTGTCATGAGATGAGACACAAGTCTTCTGAATGTAGATTGCAAAAAATGATCGACAAGATTGAAGCGAATGTTGTTGATGGAATTACACAGGATGTATCTAACATCAAACTTTGTGCAGTGATTTCATAAGTTAATATGATTGACTCAATTCCTAAAGAAATGTGGCTTGATAATAGTGCTATAGGATACATATGTTGTAATAAGGAATTTTTTTGCTAGATTGATTCTTGTTTAGAATGGGGAGAAGCTCTTCACAGGAAATTCTACTACTTGTAATGTTAAAGACCATGGAACGATGATTCTCAAGATCACTTCTGGAAAAGAAGTAAAACTACAAAATGTTTTGTGCATTCTTGACATAAGGAAGAACCTGATTTATGGGAGTCACTTTAGCGCGCATTGATTCAAGATGGTATTTGAATCTTAGAAATTTATTTTGTCAAAAGGGGTATGTATGTAGGAAAAAGATATGAATGTAATGGATTGTTTAAATTCAATAGTATCTCTTGTAAGCATCGTTCGATTAATATGAATAAGAACAAGGTTGAGTCTTATAATCTCTGGCATAGTAGACTCTGACACGTTAATTTTGATACGATACGATATTTAATTAACTTGAATCATATACCCACATTTCATATTGATTAAATGTATAAATGTGAAACTTGTGTTAAGACAAAATTTTCAAGATCTTCCTCTAAATTCGTTGAAAGAAATTTAGAAATACTCAGTTTAATACATACCTATATTTGTGACTTGAAATACATTTAATCAATGGGAGGAAATAAATATTTTGTGACCTTCATTGATCATAACACAAAATATTATTATGTATATTTGCTTAAAAACAAAGATGAAGTTATAAAAAAATTTGTACTCTATAAGCAAGAAGTAGAAAACCAACTTAATAAGAAAATTAAGAAGGTTAAGTAATCGTGGGGGTGAATACGTTGCATCATTTGGCGAGTTTTGCTCCCTAAATGGAATTCACGAAGTTAAACCATCATACTCTCCTCAATCAAATGGAGTAGCTGAACGCAAAAAATGTACTTTTAAAGAGATGATGAATGCAATGTTCATCAGTTCTAGTTTACCACAAAACTTGTAGGGTGAGGTTGTTTTGTCAGCAAATTATCTTTGAATAAGATACCACATAAGAAAAAAGATAAAACTCCCTATGAATTATGAAATGGTAGAAAATCTTCATATTAATTACTTGAAAGTATGGGAGTGTCTTGCAAAGGTGATGACTCCATTGCCTAAATAAATGATTATAAGTTTAAAAACGGTGGTTAATGTTTTCATTAGACATGCCGAGAATAGTAATGCATATCGATTTCTTGTGCATGAATCTAAAAACCCAGAAATACACCAAAAGACTTTGATATAATCAAAGGACGCTTCATTTTTTCAAGATGTATTTCCATGCAGGAAAATAAATGAAGGGTCTGGATTTAAAAGATCTCGTCAACTTATTGAATGTGACAGTCAAGTTGATCAACAAAACATTGATAACATTGACAATCTCCAACCAATAGTTGAAGAAAATGATCAAAATTCTCAAGAAGAGAATGAAACCAATCATGAGGCAGAACCTAGAAGAAGTAAAGGAAAAGAATTGAAAAATCATTTGGTCCATACTTCTTAACATATATGGTTGAAGCGAAACCTCAAACGTACAAAGAAGTTATAAGCTCCATAAAATGTCCTTTATAAAAAGAATCCATAATTAGTGATATTGATTCCATATTGCAAAATCATATGTGGGAATTAGTGGACCTTCCTCCCTGAACAAAGCAACTAAGTTCTAAATGAATTTTTAAAAGTAAGCTAAAAACTGATAGAATATTTGAGAAGTACAAGACTCGTTTAGTCATAAAAGGTTATATACCAAAAAGGGCTTAATTACTTTGATACATATTATCCCGTATCGAGAATAATCTCCATTTGGATGATACTTGTAATTGTCACTTTGGGAAATCTAGAAGTACATCAAATGGATGAGAAAATTGCTTTTCTTAATGGAGATCTTGAAGAAGAAATCTACATGGAAATACCCAAGGATTATGTAACTCTAAGTTAAGAAAAGAAAGTATGTAAGTTGGTGAAATATTTATACGGTTTAAAGCAAGCACCAAAACAATGGCATAAGAAATTCGATGATGTCATAATAGCTAGTGGTTATCACATAAATGAGTGTGAAAATTGCATAAATGTCAAAAATACAAATGATGGATATGTTATTCTACGTTTGTATGTTAATGACATACTCATTGTTGGAAGCAATGAGAAGATGGTTAAAAGTACCAAGAATATGTTAAATTTAAGATTTAACATGAAAAATATAGGATTAGCAGATGTAATTTCAGGCATCCAAGTTAAACGTTCACCTCATGGTTTCATATTAACACAATCACACTATGTGGATAAGATACTTGACAAGATGAACAAAGGTCATATTGATATAGCCAAAACTCTGTCATACATTAGTCTACATTTGTCTAAGAACAAAGGTGAATGCATAGACCAAGTGAAATATGTAAGGGTTATAAGTAGTATAACGTACCTTACAAGTTGTACAAGGCTTGATATTTCTTATAGTGTAAGTATTGTAAGTAGATTTACGAGTAATCCTAGTAAAAGCCATTGGAACACTATCATGAGAATATTAAGGTTTTTACGATATACTCATAATTATGGACTACACTATAAGAGAGAACCTGTTATTAGAAACACATTCTGATGCTAGTTGGATATCTGACTTTAAGAATTCTAAGGGTACAAGTGGATATGTGTTCATTTTAATATGTGGAGCAGTGTCATGGAAATCCTCTAGGCAAACAATTATAACTCTAACCACAATGGAAGCTGAGTGTGTAGCCTTAGATAAATCAGGAGAAGAAGTTGAATGGTAATGTAACTTTTTAGAGGATATTCTTGAATGGCCTAAGCCTGTACCCATAATTTGTATACATTGTAATAATCAAGCAATGATTAAAAGAGTATAAAATGTTATGTATAAATTGTAAGTCGAGACACATGTGTCGTCGACATAATACTTTTAGAACACTGATCTGAACTAAAGTTATCTTTATTGATTTTGTAGGATAAAAGGATAACTTAGCGAATCACTAACTAAAGGGTTAAAATAGAGATCAAGTTAAAAAGACATAAAGGAATGGGACTAAAGCCCATAAATATTTAATGCCCTATGTGAAGGAAAACCCAATCATGTTGATTGGAGATCCCAAGATCTTTGTTCAATGAGACAACCTAATTGCATAGACCTTGTGAGGTCATTGTGGGAGTAACCCCATGTCCATTCCTACGATGTAATAGTGATAAAACGAGTTAAGGGTAAGCAATGAGAATGCTTTTAATGATTTTTTGTGCATCAATATTTGAGTAGAAGAGATCACCTATGTGAGAGTGAAGTGGGGTCGCTTCAAAAGAAACTAATGGGGCCTAGTTATCTTAAACTCTTGCATAACCAGGAGAGATTTATGACCATACGAACATAACCATGAGAACCAAACCAGAGTTAGAATTAATATTTGTGTAAGATATGTCATCATTTACCTAAACGTTAGAATAGTTCAAGGAAATCACGTCTACTAATCAAACGGTAAAGTAAATATACTTTCACAAGGGAAGGTTCAAGGCTACTCCTATGCAAATTTTGATTGTATAATGCTATCACCAAATCGAGTCTTCATTTTCTTATTTTCTTTTATGTGGAGGATGGTGGAAAAAATTTTATTTAAAAGAAAATAATTAAGTTTACAAAACCCATTATAATAAACGAAAAAAGAAAAAAATTATTGGAGATAAGAGTACATGATCATTTAATACTCTTCCCTACAATAATGTTCAATTCCCATGAATGAAGGGAATGAATTGTAAGGCTAGTATGCCTTATAAATACATGCTAATTTAGATTATCAGGAGAGAGAAGGAGGCTTAAAAATTGAGCTTTATAATTTTGTCATATTCTTTGCTTCTTTGGTATTTCTTTTGCTCAATTCAATGGTTTTTAAGTCCTCTTGTGTTCTCTAGGTTCTTAGAATTCCTTCATTCGGTGATAGCATATACACTCGGTTGAGTTTGCCTAATGTCTATTGTTGTATCTAGGGAGATAGTTTGCCATTTAAGGGGAAAATTTTTTTTAAGGAAATCGATTTGAACCTTAATAGAACCTTCTTGTTTCCAAGTAAAACATTTATTTCTGTATTTCGTTATTTTATATTTGGTATTTATTACAATACTTTTATTTCTACAATTTCCATATATTTTGTAATTCATGTTACTAATACTTTTATATTATTTTCTTTTCCTCTCTTTACAAGGAATGTTATATTTTATCCTTAACATTTTTTTCTAACATATATAAACTTTCAAACTCCTCAGGAAGAACAATTTTGGCCCAACTAACCTTGAAAACCCCCGTAATTCTGAATTTCCATTTCAAAAAAATTATGCATATGACTTACAAGAAAATCAAGCATTGACTTAGGCATCTTGAAAATAGAAAGCAAGTAAACAAGCAAAGAAAAAAGTATTGATGGTAAGCACCAATCTTCCCGCATAAGAGAGACAAATTCCCTTCCAATTTGAAAGCCGAGCTTTGAATTTAGAGATTAGGGGGTTCTAATCCTCCACTTTGAGTCCTTTGTAAGTCAAAGGTGGCCTCAAATATGTAATTGTAAATGAATCAACCTTACAACCAATCGTAACATCACAACAATGTAAAAAAGAAAGAGACACATGATCACCAAGCAAGGAACTTTTAAGGTAGTTGATACTCAAACCAAATATTAACTCAAAACATTGAAGAATCCTAAAATAAGTTGAGAGGAGACTAGCATTAGCAGGTAAAAAACACGAAGTGTCTTCAAAAAATTGAAGAAGGGAAATATTTGGCAAAGAGGAATCCGGATAAAAGCCTATGATTAGTCCTTCTGCCCATAGTTTGAATGAATAGTATTGGAATTATTTAAAACTATGTTAAATGAAGAACAAAACTTAAGTCTTTTTCTTCAAACTAAGGAGTTAACTTGAGGGTGATTATCAATCATGAGGTTTGTTTAGTACCTTCTCTTGAATTTCTGTTTTTGTCGAATCTAAACCGGTAATATCTTATATTCTTTTCTTTTTGACTTATTCAATCTGGACAATTGTTGCTTATTATAGGTTAAACATACACTAGTGCAGAAATGGCTTTTGGGAACGGTTTTTTTGACTTTTCCGGACGGTTTTGAACCGTCCGCACAAGCTGCGACGCGATTGATAAGCATTAATGCGGACGGTTTCAAACCGTCCGGAATAAGGAGCATTGCGGACGGTTCTTTTAAAGGAACCGTCCGGAAT
>CATIWQ010694205.1:0-15414 GCA_949673415.1 Euphorbia schlechtendalii
TATTTTGTGTTGAGTCTTTTATATAAATCAAGTTATATGCTTTTGAGTTAACTTTAAGAGTAGTTTTGCGGTTAACGAGATTGTGTATAATCACTGGATCTGTGATTATAACGCTATTTAGTGAGCCAACATTTTTGGAATGGTAACTTTCTAAATATGGCTATGTGAGAGCGACCCGTACTAAGCATAGAAATATTGTTATCTAGGTTTATATAATCGTATTAATTCCTTTACACTAGATTTAGTAAAGTCATTTCATGTGTTGCTCTGTGGTGAATAATTGAATATCTTAGTGTCTAGAACAAAATCTATTAAATTAATCTAGTATACGTAATATCTTTGATGATTTTGCATGTTTTCTTTGCTATACTTGTTCATATGGAATATCTATATACTTTTTATCTTCTCTAATCTTTCATACATTTGTCTATCCATCCATCATTCCAATCCTCCAAAATAAATTACATTATTTTCTTTGTTTCGTTCCTCTTGTTGAGCTTTAGAACTTGTTCCTTCCTGTGGGATCGATATCTTTTAAAACTACATCATAACCGTATACTTGTAGTGGTCAACATTTTTCTATTTAGATAAGCGGTATTGACAACACCTATTCATATTTTGAACTCTTATCTTATCAGTAGGAAAGTGAGAGACAAGGTTTTTGGCTTCTTTATAAAATATAAATCCTTAGAGTCAATAGAGTCAAAACCTTACAAACTAGTTTTTGGGGCCGTTACCGGGGAAGGCAAGTGTGTTCTAGAGATCAAATTGCCGAAGAATGGGCAATTATATTTATGTGTCTATGAATTATGATACTAAGTCTAAAAATTGAAGAAATAGAAGGATTAAAGAAGGTTGCGACCACGACTATAGATCGCGCCCGTGACATTATGTAGTGAAACCTTCTGTCTTTGTTGAGAAGGAAATCATGATAGCGATAGGCTTTTACGATCATGACATGGGCCATAGATTCTCCTTCGTAATAAAGTAGGTATTCTCTTTTCTTTACTTTTCTTTTTCATATTTTTAGACTAGTTGTTTGTTTTTAGATTTTCATTTTTAGTTAAGTCTCTCACAATGAGGACATTGTGTTCTCTGGTGTTGGGGGGGGGGAATTGTAAAATTCCAAAAATCCAAAAAAATTAAATAAAATTAAAAAATCGAAGAATTTGAAAAATTTTCTTGATTTTGTGTTATTTATACATTATCCATACCTATACTATACTAACATTTGTCCAAGGTTATTTTGAGTGTTAGGTATTACGAGTTTGATGTTAGTGCAAACTTCGGACAAAATTTTTGTTTTGAATTTGAGCGCATGTTTAATTTGAGCGTTATTAGCACAATATTTATCAAGTTGGCTAGGATGAGTGGTGAGTAACATTCGACAGCAACATTACAAGTAAGTTTTGATTTACATTTCAATGCAACATGAATTTGTATAAGTTGTATAGTTTTAGTTTAATGCTACCTATAAGTTTAAGTGGAGTAATATCTAGTAGTATTCTTACTATGAGTTTTATATGCAAATCTCGAATAAGTCCTATAAGTATTGAGTGTGTTTAAATTGTTAAGAAACTATAGCCGTAATACTTTGGAATTTATCAATAAAGAATGAGGGTATTGAGAGAAAAAAAATCAAAAGAAAGAGAGGATAACCAATGAGTTGTGCAAAAAGTGAGGAATGGTATGGAGCAAAAATTGCAACCATTCATGAGTGAAAAAAGAAAAGAAAGCATAGCATGAAAAATGGGTGCAAAGTACAAAGTACTTCAAAAACATATGCTTAAAAGAAAAAAAATGAAAGAGTGATATGGAGCATAAATGCAAGCACTGAAAAAAGGGGAGAGTGGTATGGAGCAGAAAATGCAACCACTAAGAGTGTTTTAGCATCCTAGGTTACCTAAAGGTGCCTTGAGAGAAAATTATTCAATGTGTGCTTTGTATGTCCTTTATACTTTATACTATGCTTAAGAGAAGGAAATATTCGAGTATGCACATAATGCTTATATGAAGATGCGATTCAGTTGAACCTCCATTAAGAGCAAAGGTATGCAACTAGACTATATGAATTACACATTACTAATTTGTGGGAAATTTTGGACTTCTACTTGAATCTTATGCAATGTGGGAATGTGGTACTCACTATAATAGTCTTTCGCCAAATAAGGTATGAACATGGATAACTAATTTATGCACTTATGTTAAATTTACCTTAAGGACAAGGCAAAAGTTAAGTGTGGGGGTTTGAAAAGTTTATAATTACACTTATTATCATGATAATTTTACACATTAAACACTATAGTTTAAGTCATTTTTATACTTCATATAAAAGATTTCAAATGGTATGTAGTTGTTTTTTATGCAAATGCAGGTACTAGGTAAATCTTGGAAGTAAAATGATTAAAGTTGGAAATCTATGAAGAAAGAGTGAAAAAGGTGCAAAAAGATGCATGGAATTTAAGGATTTGACAAAGGATCGAAGATGTCAAAGATTGGTAGAAATCATAAAGAGGAATCATGTGAAAAAAGGCATGTCACGATCGTGACGCACATATCATGCTCACGACTTGTTAACTTTCACAATAGAAAGTTGACAACCAAGTATTCACGATCGTGACAATCATTCACGGTCGCGACCTTGATGATTTTTTGGTCAAATCTTCTCTTCTTTCAACCACCGGATAAGAATGATCAACCGCCATCAACTACCAAACGAAAAGACACCTTTTGGAAGTCAACCAATCATGAAAAGGTGCCTTTCCATTGTGGATAAGATCAAACCAATTCAATCAATCACAATGAAGTGGTGTAATTCTTCACCAATGGACATGACTCTTCGTTTGGATAGACGCAACCCTTCGTACTCTATAAATAGGCTTCAAGACTCAACAAATTTCGTGTGGAATATGTGATGTGGCATGAGTGATAAGTGTGTTGCATAGATAGAGAGTAAATATATCTAGATTTCGCTACGTTCATAAGTGTTAGCGAGAAAATGTATAAGTGATTCGAACCTTATTTCAATCACTAGATTTCTCTACGTATTCGAGCGATTGTTATATAAGTGTAATTGCAAATCACTTATCAATAAAAGTTTTCATTCTTCAAAATTCATTTATTCGATATTCACAAAGAATAGCATCCTAGCAGAGGTTCTGTACGAGTCGAGACCGAATTCAAAGCCGACATAGGAATTGTGGGAATTGACAACTCCCATTAAAGAGTGGACACGGTTTGATCAACTTTAGCTTTCACTTGCATACCTTATAACTTTGCTTTACTTTCTACTTATACTTTCTATTTTGAATTTTATGATATGTCTATGTGTCATAATGTGTATTTCGCGTTGATTCTTTTATATTAATCAACTTATATGCTTTTGAGTTAACTTTAAGAGTAGTTTCGGGGCTAACGAGATTGTGTATAGTCACTAGATTTGTGATTATAATGCTATTTAGTGAGCCAACATTTTTGAAATGGTAACTTGCTAAATATGGCTATGTGAGAGCGACCTGTACTAAGCATAGTAATATTGTTATCCAGGTTTATATAATTGTCTTAATTCATTTGCACTAGATTTAGAAAAGTCATTTCATGTGTTGCTTTGTAGTGAATAATTGAATATCTGAGTGTCTAGAATCGAATCTGTTAAATTAATCTAGTGTACGTAATATCTTTGATGATTTTGCATGTTTTCTTTGCTATAGTTGTTCACAGGGAATATCTATATAACTTTTATCTTCTCTAATCTTTCATACATTTATCTATCCATCCATCATTCCAATCATCCAAAATAAATTACATTATTTTCTTTTGGTCCATTCCTCTTGTTGATCTTTAGAACTGGTTCCTTCCTTATGGGATCGATATCTTATAAAACAACATCGTAACTGTATACTTGCAGTGGTCACCATTTTTCTATTTAGATAAGCGGTATTGGCAACACCTGTTCGTATTTTGAGCTCTTATCTTTAACGATAGGAAAGTGGGAGATAAGGTTTTTGGATTCTTTATAAAATATAAATCCTTAGAGTCAGTAGAGTCAAAACCTTACGAACAAGAGTTCCTCTCGTTCCAGAATGCATCAGGGTAGGTCAGGGAGCAGGGATGTGGAGGCGGATAGTCGCATTGCCAGGACTGAGGATGATGAGGATGATTGGGGCTCCTCCTCCATTTAGATTTGTTTTATTTATTTCTTGATTTGTGGGGACATACTTACTGTAGTTTTTGGCGTTGCTGATGCCTTTTGTACAATTTCTTACTTTTCCAGATATTTTTGTTGAGTTTTATTGAATTCTTACATTTTAACTTTATTGCAATGCTTGATTTTTTATGTTTGTGGTTTCATTGCTTAGAGGAATATCCCGGTAAATTTCTTGGTCCAAAATTGACCCAAGAACTGACATTTTAGCGAAATGGCATCCCCGATTAGCCAATGTAGCTGTAATATCATTAACAATATGGAAAAATTTAGTTCGCTAATAGATATAGCCAAACTGCCATAAATGCGATATCATTAACTACATCATGATATCGTTAACGACATCATGATATCGTTAACGACATGACAATATCGTTAACGAAATCACGACATCATTAATGATATTGATTGTTAATGATAGTGCAACATCTTAACGATATTGCAACATCGTTAATTATATTGCACAATATCGATAATGATATTGCATGTAGATTCCAATTTCTGCTTTCTTTTTGCTCTTCTTCCGATGGCATCACACAACCAACAACTCTAGGCTTTCTTGCGCACATTGAAGAACCCTGACTGGAAGAAACTTGAGAGCTTCGGCATATGGGGTCTTTAATATCTCACCTTTGGCCTCGTGAATACGGCTTTAGTTAGGGCCACCATTTCATTTTAGGATCCAACCGCTCATGTTTTTTAGTTTTCTCATCAAGAGTTGTGCCCAATGATTGAGGAGTATCAAGCAATCCTCAGGATCCCATGTCTCTGGGCTTTTCCTTTAGTGATCCCATCCTACTTCTTCGGTGCCAAAGTTTCCCTCAAAGGTTTGTGGAATTTGGATTCCGTGACCCATTTTCTCCCTCACCCACCGTCTATAGGAGGGTTTCGGGTTGACGTTGTGTTGGAGTGGTGTATCGATGCCCATAGAGCTCACTTGCTTTGGCCCTTCATGATGGCTTTACTCCTAATTCCAGAGTTTATATACGAAGTTAGCCCTGTTGCCCCATTCCGGCTGATATCCATTATCGATCCACTTTCTCGGGGAAATTCTCCATTTGCATTGGCGTTGGCAGAGAACCTTATTAGTATAGATGCTTCCATCTCCCACCCTGATCTGGTCGACAGCCACTTCAAGCTTCTCAAGGTCAGCTCGCAATGACTAATTATTGACTTCCCTCCTTTTCTATTTTTCTAAACAGGGTCTATTCCAGGTTTAGCTTTTTGGAGAAGCTTTCCCTGATTGGTGATCTACGGGGGAATCCTTCTGATTAATCACCCATCACCTATAATAAGCCAGGGCTGACTACTAAGAAGCATTCCTAAATGACTGAGTAGAGCTAGATTCAGGCTTTCGATCAGCTTTCTAATAACCAGGTCTGCAGGCTTTACCCCTGATGGATGATCACATACATCGTGATCCTGATGCATGAGGATGGGATTCTTTTGATGGGGTTATACCTTTCTATATTCTACTCCACTAGTTGCATATGTAGGCAGTATGGAAGGCCACAAAGAATCCCACATAGTATATGCTCTTCCCAAGTTTTGAGTAGCATCATTCTTGGCTGGATAGGCTACCGGTCTTATGGATTCAGCATACTCAGTTATCTCTCCTTGAGTACGGGGTAGCCGAGACTACATAGATGATACGGATGGCTTGGAGTGATCAGGTCCCTAACAGACCCTGAGCGATATGCCTGGGTAACTTGTGAGTGGCTGAGGGAGGAAGATAGCCTGAGCCCTTATGGCCACAAGTAGAACCAGCTTGATGATTCTATCTAGAATGATGCTATTTTATTTAAAAAGAAATGAAAATTAATCGACTCTTGCTTAGAATATACCAATGTTGTATGATTTCATCAGATTTATTTTGTCTTTTCATTTCCTAAGTACAAACTATTGGACTAATTGTATTGTAAGATATGTGTTGTTAACTTGTGACGTTTCAACCATTGGCATTCATGCATTTCCATAATCATGTGCATAAACATTTTTATCAAGAAATGATATCTTTATTAATGAAATAAATCAAAGTACAAACGTTTTGAGTGATCTGACCCCAATCAGTAGCTAGCCCTCTCAAGTTTTCTAACTAATGAATTCATTCCTCACTCATTGTCCTAAGTTTTTCTTTAATCACCCTTTCGGGTTTTCAATTCAGCGGACTATCTCATTTTGCGAAAAAGGCCTAATTTTTGCTCAACCAACGAAGAGTTAGCTGACGAGCTCATTTACATATATATTTTTTGTTTTGTACCAATTTTTTGGATTTATATCTTTTCCTAAACATGGTAACATCTAAGCCTATCTTAATTGATGGGGTTGATGAACTCGTTGCCATCCATATCGATAATCTTGACTGCCCCCTTACTCAGCACCTTCTAAACTACAAACGGACCTTCCCAATTGACCTTGAATTTCCCTCTAACATCCATGTTTTAGGGCCTTAGCTATTCCAATACCAAGTCTCCCACTTTCATGGGTTGCTTCTGATGCTTGACTTCATTGTTGTATACTCTGGCCATTCGCTGTTGATACATTTAGAGGTGATCTAGGGCTTTAAGGTGATGTTCATCAATCATGTTAAGCTATTCGAATCTAGCTCTAGCCCATTCTGACTCCCCTAACTTGGCTTTGAGGACTATCCTTAAAGATCCTACTTCTATCTCCACTAGTAAGACCGCCTCCATTCCATATACTAGTGAGAATGGAGTTTGATTTGTGGGGGTCTGAATGCTCGTTCTGTAGCCCTAGACTGCAAAAGGTAGCTTATCTACCCAATCGTAATAAGTAGTCACCATCTTGCTCAGGATTTTCTTGATGGACTTATTGGTTACCTCCATTACCCCATTAGCTTATGCTCTATATGGTGAATACCGATTATGCTCAATACCGTATTTCTCAATAAGCTCTTCCATTACCCCTGGGAATTGAACTCCATTATCAGAGACAATGTGATGAGGAATCCCATAACGGGTGAAGATATGGTTTTCGACGAACTTGGCCATATTCTTAGTAGTGATATTGAAGTAAGATTCTGCCTCTACCCACTTGGAGAAATAATAGATAACCACTATGATAAATCTGTGGCCATTATTGGAGGAAGGGAAAATCTCTTCGATTATGTTGATCCCCCACGCCGAGAATAGCCAAGGAGTAGATAAGTTAAGGAGATTCGAGGGGGGCAGATGGCTAAGGTCTCCATATATTTGGCACTCGTGACATTTCTTCACTTATGCCACACAATCTACGACCATGGTGGTCCAATAATACCCTTGACGCTAAATCTTCTTTGCTAGAGCTAATTCGTTCATGTGTGACCTAGAGTCACCTACATGTATATGTCTGATGATGAGAAAATCTTCTTTCTCATTCAAGCAACGAAGTAACAAACCCTCCAGAGTATGTCAGAAAAGATCATTATCAAGAAGCCGAAATTGGATGGCTAATAGACAGAGGAAAGTGCGCTTAGAGTCTGTGGTGCCCTTAGGGTGAATTCCATCTTTCAAGAACTTGACAATGTTGAAGTACCAGCAACTTGAATCCAAGTCCTCATCGATTGTTACCGCTCTGCAATAATAGGGCTCCTTGGCTGATTGAAGCATCAATGGTTTGATGGGTTAGGTCTGGGGCCCTTCCCACATAGAGGCTAAAGAGGCCAGGGAATTCGCCATTTGGTTATCTTCTCGTAATATGTGATAGAATACACATTTATTGAACTTGGTGGAGGCTACCCAGACCTCTTCCAAATAGGAGCGAAGCGGCTTCTCCTTGATTTCCCAATCACTGATTACTTACAGAATTACTAAGGTTGAATCTTCGATGACCGAGACTACTTTGGCTTTCACCTTCCTTAGTGCTTCCAAGATGAATATACATGCTTCATATTCTACCCCGTTATTCATGACTAGGAACTCCAAATGCTTGGATGGAATGACCTCATTCTAGGGTGTGATAAAGACTACACCCAGGCCTGCCCCCTTGCGATTCGTGGCACCATCGAAATACATGGTCCATTCCTTTTTCACTTCTTCTACTAATGATAGCTGCTTGTTTAGGAGTTCAAGGTTTTCAACGTAATCAGAGTCCATTGCCTGATTAGCTAAAAATTCAGCGACTGCTCAGCCTTTGATGACTTTCCTAGTGATATACTCAATGTCGAATTCAGAGAGGAGCAACAACCACCGGGATAGTTTGCCTGCCAACATGGGAGACTGGCATAAGTATTTCATGGGATAGAACTTAGCCACTGCTTGCACCCTGTAAGATTGGAAATAGTGGCATAACTTCTTAGTCAGCCATACCATTGTAGTGCATATCTTCTCCACCATCGTGTAGCAAGTCTTGTATTCTAGCAACTTCTTACTTAAGTAGTATATTGCGTGTTCCCTCTTACCATCATGCTCCTACACTAGCATTGCCCCTATAGAGGATTCTTCAACAGCCAAGTAAAGGATAAGAGGACATCCTAGGATAAGAGGCTTCAGGACAGGAGGATTGATTAAGTATTACTTGATTTTCTCGAACGTGATATGGCATTGTTCATTCCATAACATGGTTTCTGCATCCAGAGAAGTTAAAAAATCAACTCACAAATGGTAGTCAGGTGGGCAATGAACCTGCTAACCTACTATGAGGATCCTAAGAATGATCGCACTTCTTTAGCCTCCTTTAACACGGGCATCTCCCTGATGGCTTGGCTTTTATCTAGGTCCATCTCTTTGCCCCTTTGACTTATTATGTGCCCTAGCAGCTTTCTTGAGGTGACCCTGAATACGCACTTTTTTGGGTTCAAAAGGAGGTTATACTTCTCGATTCTAGTAAAGAACCTATTGAGGATTCCCGGATGCTCTTCCTGAGTGTTAGATTTTACTAGTTTATCATCCACATACACTTCTACTTCTTTGTCGATTAGGTCATGCAGTAGGGCCGTTGCGGCTCTTTGATAAGTTTTCTTGGTATTCTTCAACCAGAAAAGCATGACCTTGTAGCAATCAACTCCCCACTTAGTGATGAAGGCGGTTTTAATCTTGTCTTCGATAGACATGAGCATACGATTATACCCCGAGAAACCATCCATGAATGAGTACATCATAGCCTGAGCAGTGTTGTCGACCAATAAGCCAATATGAGGCAAAGGGATGTCATCTTTTAGCGAGGCCTTATTTAGATTTTAGAAGTCGACACATACCCGAACCTTCCCATCCTTCTTCGCAACTTGGACAATGTTCGCTAGCCACGTAGGATACTCTACCACTTCTAAGAATTTGGCTTCTATCTTCTTGGCTACTTCCACTTTCACCTTCTCAACCAATTTAGGTCGCAATCTCCGCAGCTTTTGCTTGACAGGTTTAACTCGTGGATCGGTTGGAATTCTATGATCAGCAATCTCTCTATCAACCCCCGGCATGTCTTCGTATGACCAGGAAAATGCTACCACATGTTTTCTAAGCACTTTTATTATCTCATGTTCTTCCTAAGGAGTTAGATCACTCAAAATCATCACCATTTTAGGCGACTCATGACTCATTTGTACTTAAACTTATTTCATGCAAAGAAGTATCAATTATGATAAATAAATTATGCGAATGATCATGAAGATGCATGCATCCATCTAGCTGTGAGCGGGTGACACGAAGCGGTGAGCTAAGAGCACAGGGATATGAGAGGCGTAGTCTACCGGGGTATTTGAAAAAGGTGCACCGGGGTGTTTGAAAAAGGTGCACCGGGTTGGGGACCCAGAGAAAGGTTGAAAGAGAGAGCGATAACATTTTAAATTGGTTCGAACCCGAATCCACCGTCTCTTAGTGTGGAGTCGCCACCTAGATTAGCTCATTCCAGGAATTAGAGTCCTGTGAGGCTTAACATTCGAGGGATGGTCCACCAAGATACAGAGATTCGGGTTCGAGATAAGTTGCTTATTTCTTAAGTGATCACATTATATTACATCTACAGAAAACCGTATTTTCTTAGTTATGCATATTCGCACATAGGCCATTTTTAGACTTTATATGCATGATTCACATATTGCAATATAATAAACCATCCACAAAGCGGAATAATAAACCATCCACAAAGCAGTAAGTAAATGCGGAAAATAAATGCAAAAAATAAAAATTACAAGGCTTTCAAAAATCGGGGGATGCAACCGCCTGCTACCCTATTACATTTCCTAAAAAATATATGCAATACCCGAAGGAAAAATAAAATCCTAAACATACATCCAACCTGCATCCATTAAGGTTAGCACAGGGGATATCACATATGTTCGATTTGATTTTAGTGAGGTCCTTGTGGCCTAATTAAAACATTGACGGTTTAAAGTTGTTATTTTAAATACAAATAGTTCATTTTTATTTACATGTATGTTGATCAATTTTATTAGTGAAAATGATCGCATGGCATAAAGTGAGGTCTATCATCCGGGAATAATTTTAATTCTCTTCATTGGGGTATTCTAACATAAAAATTAAAAAGAAATAAAATAGAAGATTGAGATGAAGAGAACTTTTACAATATTTACAATAATAAATAAAATAATTCCCAGGTTCACAAATAAAAAAAATCAGAAAAAGATGAAGTAGATGATGAGCTAAGAATTCGCAGTTCAAGGAATTTAGAGGCTTACCCTTGTGGTATGAATCCACTTCGGCGTATCGGTTCGATCCCTGGGAGTGTTCCTCATTCGTTTTGATTTAATTGTAGTTTAATGTTTAAAAATAATTGTTTGGTTGGAAAATAAAGAGTTTATTTATCCAAAAGATAATCAGAATCAGGTTCTAAATTTGTTTTAGACCTGAGAATATTTGAGGTCTTATGAAGAAAAGTAGATGAAGAGATATTTTGAAAATAATTAAAAGTTGGGATCCGAAGGTGTTTTGGATCCAAGAAAATATTAGAAGAAAAGAAGATATTTTTGTTGTAGTTTTTTTCAGTATTTTTTTCTTAAAAGAAGAGTTTTTCTCTCAATTTTCGAGCCCCCCTCAATCCAAAAATGTCCAATTATTTATAGAAAAATCCCGGAAAATCCAAAAAAGGTAAAAAAGTTTGGCGAGGTTGCCAAAATGGTTGGCAAGATAGCTAGAGAGGCTGGTGAGCTCGCTAACCTCTTTGGCAAGGCTGGCCAGCCTTGCCAAGAGTCTGGCGAGGCTCGCCAGAAATGTTGAGGATCGCTAGGGAGTTTAGCAAGCTCGCCAAACTCCCTAGCGAGCCTCTCCAAGCCCATGGCGAGCCCCGCCAGGTCCTTGGCTAGGTTCGCCTGGCGAGCCTTGTTAGAGTCTAGTAAGGTTCGCCAGGCCTTCTAACGAGCCGTGCCTTGCCAAATATCAGCGAGGCAAGCCCCGGATTTGGTTCTCGGTGGCTTTTTCATATTTTTTTGTGTATTTTTATATTTTTTAATTAATTTTTGAATTAAAGTCCTTTTAAATTCAGCGGTGAGGAAGACTCCCATTTGAAGATCATCGGACAGTAAAAAAAGTGTGGTTCAAGGATAAAAATCCTGAAAAACCATCATTATTGAACACGCGAGCTGGTACAAAATCCCGTGCTCACAGCTTCCCCTCGTGTGATAATTGCTGGTTGTATAACCAATATGATCATACGAAATGAGCATAGGGATAGAGAGTATACCTGACCGGTGTGGTTGGTGACTTCTTATTCTCAATTGGTGATAACATAGGCCTTCCTTCCTAGCATTGTGTCTTTACAGGGTTGTCAATTTCTTTCTTCGAAATCCCTTAGGTACTTGGTGCCCCTTGTGGGCGAGTCCATCAAATCTATCTGCGGCAACCCTTTAGTGATCGGTAACTGTTTCATTCTTCGGTTGTGGTCATTGTGTGCCCCTTGTGATGATTATAGATAGGTGCCTGAATCTGTTTCAAAGGTGACTCTGATTTGTTTCCTGTGACAAGTCGGAGAAAGTATAATGTTAATACATTTTATGATGAATGTTTTATAGTGCGTCAAGTGAGCGAGCGGGTTGCTAGATCCTACGTACTTCTCAAACTGTGGCATTACGAAGTTTGAGGGCAAGCTGTCTTCATCCCCAATGGTACGTGTTCCTTAGGTGGCCACCGTGAATGGCCAAGAACTATTGCCATAATTCCACCATGCTAGTTGTTGGAGGATGGCATTCCCTGCGCTTGGATAAGAGCCATATTGCCTCTAGGGATATGCCGCGAAATGGGGCAGTTGAGGTACCTGGAACTGTGAGGCGACCGACATACTCTGGTTAGGAATAGGGTGTTGGGTCATTCCTTGTTAAAAAGGCCATGGTGCGAACACCTGCTGCCCCATTTGTCCCGGGAAGAATTGGGGAGGATTGGCAAAGTTATATCCTCACTGCCCAATCGGAGTCTGGCTCAGCTGACTTTGTCCTGCCCCGAAATGATAAAAGGTAGTTGGGGGCACCATGTGTGAGGTGAAAGGTCCCCTTGTTGGATTGGCGTTGTAAAGGGTGACCTCCTAGCTGGACACTGCATTCTGGGTCAACATGTTGGCGAATGAGAGATGCTAGCCGTTTACTGTTGGCAAAGACATTCAAGGTAGCTGCAATCTCGGAGCTCATCAATGACTATTGAGAATTTTATCATGTAAGGAGGTCAATCTTCCCTTATACCTTCTTCTCGTGGATTGGCCATAACGATGCGTTGAGTCTGAACCCGAGTCCTCACTTGAGTTAGTGTATGGAACCCCCTCCAGATTGGCCACAATTGGGGAAACGCGGACCAGGTGGTGAGCAGGCCTCTTCCAAGTCCCTTTGATACACGAGCAGAATATTACACCGTGCATGTAAGATTCATAATATGAGCTATGATGCAGGAAATGTGTGAGATGTTTAATGTTATGGCTACATTCACAAGGGGTTAGCATGCCATGATGTGAAATAACATGTATGTCAATCCATTTGAATCAAACATGTTAGTCATTAGGTGAAAATGAAAACCTATGGAAATGAAAATCCAACAACAGGGGTTGGATTTGAGATTTGTACAATGTCTGTATGACATCGTAACATGAGTGATGTAAGTGAGGTGACTAAGTTACCTATGTGGTAATAGATCAATGGTTTGAGGTTTTCTACTATACTAGGTCTCATGGAATGAGAAGGTCAAAATATTTTCAGGTAAGCGGTGTAACATACCCTAATAAAATGAAAACAACTACCGTATGTAGCTACCTAATGAATGATTTAGTTATTTTTCCCAATTAGGGTGGAGTTTCGGATACCTGTATGGTCATCACAATTTGAGGGTATGTGGTGATACGTGAATTATTGCCTCATGTAGGCAAATGATTCAGGTATGAGATGTATACCATGGTAAGGTATGACTTTTGAAGTAAGTTTGCCTCGTGTGGGCTTAGGTTAGGACATCAACTAGGATATCCTTTAATGTGGGAAAAATGGTTTTGGGTAGGTATTTGCCCCGTTTGGGCTTTTGGTGTGTATAATTGCCCCAGAATGGTAGTGAATTGGATGTTGAGTGGACATCTCATGGGTAATGTGGTAGAAAGGTTATTGCCCCTTGAGGGCTAAGTGTCAGATGTCAAGTGGACATCTCGCTGAAAAGGGGTAAGTGATGTTCCTAAGTGGTTTTATGTTGTCCTAGGGTGACACAATCAATAGTGTCAACTGTGCCTAAGTGTATGTGATATTGGTTTGGTATCGTGATATGTACATTATCATGAGTGTGTGCATTCAAGTGTCTGTACAAAAATTCATGGTTAGCATGACATTTTTTCAGTGACAAATTGAAAGCAATATACACATAACACATAGCATGCAACGTCCAAACTTCCAACCATACAACTCCCGTGTGTAGGATTTTTGGCTAGTCTCTATCCTAAGTTTGATTCATCTTAGTATTATGAAGATATTAAGGAACGTACCTGCAAGAAAATATAATGCATGGTAACGTGTTTGGGTAACACCCTAGGGAAAATGCCTATGGTTTATGTACATGAGGTTTGTAAATGGGTTGTTGATGCAGAAGGTTCTTGTTGCATTGAAATACAGTCCAAGCCTCTTCCCAAATGGGTTGAGGGAGGCACATGCGATATGACAACAAGTGCTCCACCCGCTCAAGTACTATATTTTCTCATGGAGGCAGATTAGTACAAGAGAGAGCTTCACGATAATAAGGGTACCTTAGACTTATGGGCTAATCCCTTCTACTAAAATGCGTTCAATATGTCATAATTAAGAGAAAACGGAATAATGTGATCAATAATTTTTGGCTCCTTCCCAAAATCTAAAATCTTTGAAAAAAAAGTTTTAGAAAAAATCCCCAGCGGAGTCACCACTATGAGTAGGCAACATGAAGCGGTGGGCCGAGAGGGCACGAGAGATGAGAGGCGTGGTCCACCAGGGTGTTTGAAAAAGGTGCATCGGGTCGGGGATCTAGAGAAAGGTTGAAAGAGAGAGTGAAAACATTTTAGATTGGTTCGAACCCGAATCCGCCGTCTCTTACTGTGGAGTCGCCACCTGGATTAGCTCTTTCTAGGAATTAGAGTCATGTGAGGCTTAATGTCCGGGGGACGGCCCACCAAGACACAGAGATTCAGGTTCGGGATAAGTTGCTTATTTCTTAACTGATCACATTATATTACATCTAAAGAAAACCATATTTTCTTAGTTATGCATATTTGCACTTAGGTCATTTTTAGACTTTATATGCATGATTCACGTATTGCAATATAATAAACAATCCACAAAGCGAATAATAAACCATCCACAAAGCAATAAGTAAATGCGGAAAATAAATGCGAAAAACAAAAATTACAAGGCTTTCAAAAATCGGGGGATGCAACCGCCTGCTACCCTATTACATTTCCTAAAAAATATATGCAATACTCGAAGGAAAAATAAAATCCTAAACATACATCTAACCTGCATCCATAAAGGTTAGCATAGGGGATATCACATATGTTTGATTTAATTTTAGCGAGGCCCGTGTGGCCTAATTAAAACATTGGCGGTTTAAAGTTGTTATTTTAAATACAAATAGTTCATTTTTATTTATATGCATGTTGATCAATTTTATTAGTGAAAATGATCGCATGGCATAAAGTGAGGTCTATTATCCGGGAATAATTTTAATTCCCTTTGTTGGGGTATTCTAACATAAAAATTAAAAAGAAATAAAATAGAAGATTGAGATGAAGAGAATTATTACAACATTTACAATAATAAATAAAATAATTCCTAG
>CATIWQ010694242.1:0-30209 GCA_949673415.1 Euphorbia schlechtendalii
TCCCTCTTATTACCCCTCCAAATCTCAGAAGCGACATGACCCAAAAAACTCGGGATCGTGTCACCAATATACGGTCCACCAGGTACAGGCTTGGTAACTATCCACTTTCTCACATGCTCCCTACTACTCGAAGAAGATTCAGTACCGAATCGTCCATCACGCTTTCTCCCCTCCCTCTGAGTCCGACATATCGTGTAACTCATAATCACCGGCCCGAAAGATGACTGGATCTGCGCCGATGAGACTGTGTGGTGTAACAAAACTCGAACCTACTCCTGAAGTTGACATGTCAGGGACAGTCTCCATAATATCCTCTATCGGTATTTGCTGTCGCCGTCGCCTCATAGACGCGTTAAGACCGCGAGCAGCTACACGTCGTGGGTTCGAACCCATCACATCCTGTATTCAATAAACAAATATTCAAAACAGTTAAAACGAACTTCAATAAAATAATTAAAAGAAATATTCAATATAATAAATATTCCGTAAATAAATACTCAATAAATAAATTAATAATCCATTAAATTAAATATTCCGTAAAAAATATTTTATCGACTAAATTTATTTTTCTACCAACTGTTAGTATGTTACCAAATAAAATGTTATGTACTTCTGAAATTACGAACAAGTATTAGGAATAAAAAATTTTAAAAATTACACCGATATACGATTATCGATTCAAACAATTTAATCCCGACATACATTTTTGACCGTACTAATTAAATTCTGGTTATAGTTAGCAGGATTTAAATTTCGGCCGAAAAAGTTATACTTCACCCGGCCTGAAATTAATTCCGGCCAACTTTGCAGGTGGCCGGAATTAAATTCCAACCAAGGTTGCAACTGGCCGGAATTTTATTCCGGCCAACGTTATGGCTGGCCGGAAAATAATTCCGGCCACTGTTACCGTTGGCCAGAATTATTTTCCGGCCAACCATATGGTCAGCCGGAAAATAATTCCGGCCAATTACACCGTTGGCCGGAATTAGGCCAATGTTTCCGCCGGAAACGACGGGATTGTTCGTTTCCGGTGGAAACGAACGGGTTGGTCGGCCGGAATTATTTTCCAACCGATCAACCCTCTGGCCGGAAATAATTTCCGGCCGACGGGTTGGTCGGCCGGAATTATTTTCCGGCCGACCAACCCGCTGATCGGAAATTATTTCCGGCCGACGAATTGGTCGGCCGGAATTATTTTCCGGCCAATCATGTGGTTGGCCGGAAAATAATTCCGGCCAACATTAGGGTTGGCTGGAAAATAATTCCGGCCAACCTTTTTCCGCCGGAAACGAACCGATCCGTTCGTTTCTGGTGGAAACGAACAGTTTCCGTCGGGTTTGCAGTTTCCGGCGCCGGAAACTGCAAACCCGACCGATTTCCGGCGCCGGCAACCGGTGATGTTTTCCGGCCCGGAAAAAGCTCGCCCGATGTTAAACGAAATTTGAAAAAATACCTGAACCGACGCTTCTGATTTCCTCCGTCGCCCGTCCATGTCGCCGGAAATTTTTTTTGGAATTTTAGAGAAAGTTTGGGGTATGAATTTGAAGTTTTGATGTTATAATAGAAAAAAAGTTGGTGAAGTGGGGTTATATAGAGAAATTAGACCCAGGGGTAAAAGAGGAAAGTATTTGAAAAAATACGGGCAACGCGAAGTAAAAACGGGCGACGCGTGGCAGTTCAATTTTTTTACCGTCTATTTACAAGTGATTTCTGGAGGATATGTATCATCCACTTGGATTCAACGGTGTAGATATTTTTTGTTTTATGAATAAAAAAGTGCTATTTTGCAATTATACACCCAACTTTATTTACTATGCAGTCCAAGAGAATTTTAATCTGTTTTTCCTAACATTTTAAATTTTAAAAACTAAACATAAATAATTAATACTTTGATTTTATCATTGGCCAAAATTCAATGAATGGTTGAGATTGAATTATATTTACAACTCTACGCATTTTAAAATTTAAAGAATCCAAATCTGCCTTGAAATAATCATTGAAATAATCATGATTGAGTTAAAAAGGTTATCTCATTTAACGACATATAGTTCGATTAGTACACAAAGTAGAATTTTGAGGTTGGGGAAAACCAGTGCTTAGAGCTGATTAAGGTGAAAGTAAGGGCATAACACAACGACCATCATTAACATGTTTTTAAAACCACATTGGTAAGTTGATACTCTTGAACACAAGTTTTTAAAAGCAAATTTGAATATCTTGCAGGTCGGTTACAAGAAATTCCCTTAGTATACTACTCAAGCGTGGAACGGCTTCTTTTACTTAACGACATAGTTAATAGTTTATACCAAGACAACCCTAAGACTTGTAAACACAACTATGCAAGCAAAGCTGTTGTCAAATAGCAATAGATAAAATTTAGTTATGGTATTTATTGTTATATCTTTCATTTAAGGGTCACCATGAAAAGAGCTCGCACCGGCGCCAGCCCCTCAACCAACGATCAATCCCTTGAATATTATGAACATAGAATGTTCAGTCGACTACATATACGGTTAACAATACGACAAAAAAAAAATCTAGGCACGACAAGTGTGATACCAAGTTACTAACTATTCCAAGATTCACAATTATATATCCGTCCAGTATGAAAAAAATAGTAGCATGGTTGATAAAATTTGGCAACGAAAAATTAAGTTTATAAAATTAGGTTATATATATATACATATAGTAGTCATTTTACACGTTTCAAATTTTTTAATAAAATAATTAATAAGGGTGTGTAAATACTAACTTATCCTTAATGTCTTAAAAAATTATGCATTTGATACTATGAAAATAACAAGAGTAATAAGGATATACATGGAAGAAAGATGAAAAAGAATTATGAAATTTTAAAATGGATTATTATGGATTTTCATCTTTTAGCTAGATGGAGGGTGTAGATTATAGAAGTTAGATTTCTTGAGGCCAACCATCCCATTCTTCCATGATCTAAATGTGAACATAACTTAAAGGTGTCACTCAAAGTTGGGACCCATCAAGGACCATCTCATGGCGGGAAAAAAAAATACATGTCAAGCCAACCCACATCTTAAGTTCAATTGTTAAAACTACAGCTGTAATTCTCGGTTTCGAACCCGTGAAACGCATTTTCACGCTCCGGAAAGTATTAAGCCAACAACTAGCAATATGCATAAATAACAAATTTGCACACAGTTATCCAACAATTTAAACACCTCCATAAAGTAGACAAGTATGCATTTCACAATACATCTCCAACAAGAAAATCCCGCAGTGAAAATTTACAGGAATTGGGCCGAAAAGATCAAGACAGGCTTATAATCCATGCCATGCTGTCCTTGAAAAAATTGGCACTAAATATAATTACACATAATGTCTATATGCATTATATTCTGTATGCTTCCATGTCATACAACATATATGCTTATGTATGTGGAATTCAAACAATGTTGGGGCAACCCAATTTTGCCCCATTTATACTGTGGATGCAATACTTTCTATAACACAGTTCAAACAATTCTTTCTACTCTAATTTTGTTGTATAAACTTATTATTGTTGTAAGTTTACGTTTTTTCGGCATAATCACCTCGTCTGATAGTTAGCAATGTCAACTTTACCAACCTGATAACTTGTCATTCCAAATCCAGACTTTTCTTCATGGCCTCATAAACCAGGTAAGTGATACTTGCAGATGGAACAACTTTTAGCATGTTAGGAAACAAGCCTTTGTAGAATCCCCGAATTCCTTCGCACTGGAACGTTTTCCTGAACACATCCCCCATTCCCTTGTATGCTTCGCCTTTGTGAGCTTGCATTCTGAAATCCACAAAACAATCACCTCAGAATGCTCATATCACAACACAAACATAACTGCAAAAGCATGTTTTTACCTCGTTCTGACAACCTGCAACGGGTAAACACAAGTTGCGCCGAGAGCTCCAGAAATCATCCCGCATCCTAGTTGCAGAAGAGGACCAGGCTCTTCAAAACAAAGTGATTTTAGTTTCAAATACAGAATACCAAGGCTTAGAAAAGCACAAAAAAATCGTTGTTCAGAAAAAAGCCTTATACATCAGTAGATACCCAAACTCGTACTCAACTTTCAAAAAATGCACTGTTTTGCTCCTTAAACGACGCGTGTCAGCTTCTGATTGGACAGAGAAAATCAGAAAAATGACATCTTTTGAAAGTTAATGGAACCACGAGATCACTTTTAAAGTTCAGGGGGAAGTAGGTGTTTTTGGGAAAAATTCGGGTACCTACTGATGCATTAAGCCTTGAAGACAATTTTTTTTTAAAGAGAAATGAGGTGCGCCTTACCACTGTCTTCAAGAATGTACTTCTTGGACATATCTTTTAAGGATTCATAAGCAGCAAGATCGATTCCTGCGTAAGGGATGATTCCAAGAAGAGATGGAACCAGGCCCCTAAAGAATGCCCTGGGTCCTTCTTGGACCCATATATCCCTTGACAATGCCCCGAGATTAGGAACTCTCCCGTTTTCACAAGAATAAGTCTGTAACCGAGTTTTTACGAGATCCATTGGATATATCGCGGTTTGTGCCACTGCACCAGCGAGACCACCGGCAAGGAGACGCTCTGAAACGCCGATACTAGCCTTGTCTCGCGTTCCTTTAGATTGCATAATGATGTCTTTCAGCATTTCGTAAGTGTAGAACCTGATAGCGCTTTCAGGCGCTACTTTCAAGACGTTTAATCCATTGCCTCTGAAAAATCCCGAGATTCCCCCTTTCTTCCATATATCCTTCACAGCTGGCATTATACGGGCATCTGTTGTTTGGACTTGCAATAAGACCTTGAGACGATCGAGAGGTGCAGTTGCTGTTCGAGACGTTGCTCCTGCCACACCTCCAGCGATTAGATATCGGTATGCGTGGATGTGCTTGCTAATGCCAGCTGGGACAACAGCATGTTCGCCAAGATCGACCACACAAACCCTTTCCAAGTAATGGTAAATGTTTTCTATAGTAGCTTCATGAGGATATAGAAGGAGAAAGTCTCTCCATTCTTCAAATGTTATGACACCGTTGTTATCCTTATCCACTCTCTCAACGAATCGAGCAAGTTCTTCATCATCAAGTTCGATCCCTACAGTTGAAAGACTGGTATGGCTTATAGAACGAACCAAAAAAAACTAAACTACCATGTTCAAGGTCTCTTCACAACATACAGAAACGAAATTAGGTTTTTCGTAAGGAAATAGAAGTGCAAGAATCAGAATTAGCTAGGGAAATTACATGAAAATGAACTGTTGTATTTCTCAAATCAATGTCTCATAGCATATAACAACAACAATGACAACTAAACTGCAAGGAATGCCAAATGTAACACAATCATCACTTCTAAATATATTGCATGAATTATTAATTAGCAAAGAAATGATTAGCAGAGTACATAAGGGAATGTAATTTTACCTGCCCCAAGAAGTGCATCATACAACTCCTCAGGCAAAATGCAACCATTATGTTCAACATCAATGGCTTGAAAAATATGGTACAGCTCAAGCTCCTTATCATCCATATATCTCTTGAATTCCTGGTAATCAACACGGCCATCGTGATTGGCATCACACACATTCAACAAATCCTTAGCATACTTGTAATCTGCAGGTATTTGTAGAGCAGAAAGCCCCTTCTCAATCAGATTAGAATCCAAATAACCAGAATTTGAAACATCAAACATATTGAAAAGAGATCGAATCCTCTGCTCCCTCTCTTCTTTAGTCTCTCCAAGCGCCAATAGAACATGCTCCATCGTCACTGGCCCTGCTTTATTTACTGGATTGCAGCAACTCGGTTTCTCTTCCTTACCATTTTGGGGTTTTTTCTCCATTTTAAGGGGAAAAACAGTAAAAACTTTAACCCGGAAACGAAGTGGTAATTGAAACGCCCAACCCAATCTTTATGTACTTAATTGAGAAAGAATGGCATAATAAATTGAAATCAATCGCCAAAGAGACGGAAAAAAGACTGCGTAGAAAGGTTCAAACCTTACTATTTAGCTGTTGAAGAATCAAAAGAAGTCAAAAAAGAATGAAAAGTTCTGGAATTCAACGCGGAAAAGTACAAGAACCGCAGCAAGACTAGAAAGAGGAAGAAGCTATTGATTGATGGCGAAAAGAAAAATTCTATTGACAAAACAAAATGAGTGAATTCAATTAAATAGAATTAAATTCAAACCCCCAGGCTACCGTGGAGTTGAAGAAAAGCAGAAAACTTGCCGAAAAGAGGGTGGCCGGAGCATAGGAGGTAGATCGCCAACCACATCGGGGTTCAAAACGGTGCCCATCACAGAAAGTAAATGCAGATTATTTTTGTGTTTATTTTGGTAATGTAAGGAACAAAAATGTGATGCTAATCGAACGGACAATTAATTTAATTTTTAAAAAAGTACAGAAATTGGTAAAAGAGAAAAGGAAAAGGAAAAGGAAAGCATATTGAGATAAAGAGATGGTGGAATTTTCATTTCATTGTCTTTTCAGCAATGGAAACAGCCACATCTTGTTCTCTTCACATGCTCTGCCTATCCTTACTATTCACTTGTGCTCTCCTAATTTGATTCTTTCCCAACCCCTTCTTTAGCTCTAAATGACCGAGATGCTTCCTGAGCCGCTCGGTATTTATTCTTTGTTTTTCTTTCTAATAAATAAACCAAAGCACAAATAATAATATGATTTTGTTGCAACAATAACAAGCATGTCTTGTATAGATAAATTTTGTATAAATACATAGATATATTCTGACTTCAGGCTATAAAGAATTCGGATTTGCGCCAAGCCGAGCTAAGTAAAATGCTAGTATCAAAGCATAAAACATGCATCTATAATCCCGAACCAGGGTTGAAAATGGGGCTCCAAATCTCCGAATCCGATGGAGATCCGCTTCAATAAGGATGGAGAATCTCCGATAAAATTTCCGGAGTGGAGAATTTTTCGTACCTGAAACCTTAATGGGTATGGAGTTGGGGAATGCACTTCCCAATCCGATAAATCTCCGAACCCTCCATCAATATACTTCCACTGAAAAATCCCCAAATATTTCTTGAATTATTCCCGAAACCTCCAAATATTTTTTATATTTTATAAAAATTAAAGTTTATATTATATATAATACGGATATGGTCTTATTCCTAGTCTTTTTTATAAAAAGTTTTACAAACTTTGCAACCCTAAAATTTATGTACATAAATGGAAGAACAATGTGAAATTAAACTAAATATTGTTGATTTTTATGTTTTAATCCATACTCTTATTTTGAATGTTGAACATTGCATCTTAAGGTTGATATTTTTTTCTTAGGATTTATTATATAATGTGATATACTTTTTAAATTATATATTAAGACTTCAAATTTATTTAGTATTAAACATTGCAACAATTTGATCAAATAATATTTAAGTAATGTTTCAAAGTTTTTATTGTATGAAACTTTAAAAATATTTACATATTTATTTTAATGGGGAATATCGATACCCGATGGAGAATCCCTGATAAGGAAATGGAGGAAAAATTATCCCCGAATCCTTAGTGGATATGGACGTGGAGAATATTTTTTCCCCGAAACCTTAATGGATATAGAAATGAGGAATGCTTTCCCCGTCCCATTAAACCCCATTTTCATCCCTATCCCGAACTTGTACAAAATGGATTCTTGTCATACTGAACTAGAGATGGCAATGAATGCACAAACACCATCTACCTTGCGCCAACCTTAAAATTGTGAAAACATAGATCCAGATCCGGTCCATTATCATTCCTATACTGAACTTTCAAATGTATCAAACCTTCCCAGAATTTGTTTAATATGCAACAGTTTACCCCCTGTATATCAAGTCAAACCAACCAGAGACTAAAACGTGACAATGAACTAAGTAAAGTAACTTGTTTTAAACAAGAACAGAGAACAATTTATCATATTTCAAAATTGAAGGTAGCAAGAATCCATTTTAGAGAGAGGTGATTGTAGAAGCCCACGAAACAGAAAATAATAGAAATAGAACAGTGAGATAAGAATACAACATACTGCAATAATCTAAGTTATCATCTTTTTACATTCATGATAGTCAGCTAACTTCACATACACTTGTAATTAGCTTAAAATTTAATAGTTAATACATCACTTTTTAATCGAGCCAAGCCCTTGCAGCTTCAAATGCAGCCCTTGCAGCAGTAGAGGCCAACTCTCTCTGGCGTTCAAGTTGTAAAGCTTCAGCCAAATCAAATGTTATAAACTCCACACTTTTCTCAAACTCCAGCATCTCTTTAGAAGCTTCTTCAGACCGACTTTTGTGCGTCGATGTCTCCATCTCACAGCATAACAGTTGTTCTTCCACTCGAATAAGCGCTCCTTTTATACGCAAAAGCTCCTCTTCAAGTGACTGCTGTTGAGTCTTAGAAGCATTGTATGCAGCCAGCGCCTCTGAATAAAGGCGAGAAGAATTCTCAAGTTTGGCTTTCTCATTTTCGCAAATATGGTTAAGTTCCTCAGACGAAAGGCGACTATGCATAGAATCCTCGACTGAAGTAAGCTTTGACATTTGTTGAATGTAGTCCTTGACAGCCTGGACAAACGGACCACTGTCATTGGACAACTTCTGTAACGAGCAAAAGATGGCTTCTGCGACGTTCAACATCTGTTCGGGATCACGTGGACTCATATTCACGAGAATGTCCAATAGAGATTGTGCAAGTATTTTGACAGACCTTGCTAAAGCACCATTATCATGTTTTCTACGAAAACCGCCAAAAACCAGAACATCCTGCCCAGGGGGTCGGGTTGAAGATGAATCTTCCACATCAGACATATCCTCATCATCTTTTGCGTCGGGCACTGGGTTGAAAGAGGAAAAACAATTGCTTAAAAACACGTGCCAGTATCCAAAATACAAGAAGATAAAGAATCAAAAGATATTCTTTTGGACCATACAAGCCAAGCCATATACATGAATGCTAAACAAACAAAAATTCAAGGTCCATTATTGCAAGATTAGAAAAATAAAATAAAAAAATGAAACCTTTGCTTATGGTAATCCCAGCATGAGAGGTATTGCTCCATTGTTCTCTCAAGGCTGGTTTTGATTGGAAAGCTTGAAGTTCATTCCCTGTGAAGGGGTTGGACGAGTCAATGTGTTGCATCATTAACTCTTTGTTGAGAACTTCAACATTATCAGATTGTAAAACATTTACTGGATGATCAGAATCCGCTTCTTCAATGCCCATGTCATTGTTTCCAGTGTTGAAGTTGGATTGAGGAAAAGAGAAACCTTTTCTTTCACACTTTTGTCTCTTCATCACTGAATTTATTTCGTTGGTCGCCCATTGGAAAAAGTCGCAGGCTCCATGATTCTGAACCAAGTTTGAGGTATTTTAATCAGAAAACAATTAATAAAAAGACTAGTAAAAAATGGAGATGAGGTGTATGCGGTTGGCAACCTATTTCAAATCTTACAAGTTGCTACTTCCGTAAATTGTAATACACACAAACAACCAACTGAAACTGGGTGAAAAACTAACATTCACATACACTTGGTAGCATTCAATGCAAAGTTCAAGTGACAGAGCAGGCCAATGGTGCTTCTACAACTTAGAGAAACAAAAACTAGTATAGAACGACTTAGGACTAAATCCATCTTTGCAAGACGAATGATCGAGTGCTTTAGGACTAAATCTATTTCCTGTAAAAAGTAAACTGATCCTCAATGAAAATCTCTAATCCTTTGAAGAAACAAAAAAATAAGTGGTTTAAGTCACCCCAAGCACACTATGAACTGTAAAAAGCAACTCGGGTCATAATATCAATGAAAAATAATGGCAGTGCAGATATCTATGCATAACATTCCATCCACAATATTAAATAGAAGGATCCACACCCAAATTATGCATTTTCATTAGCAAACCTCAAACATCAAAAGTTTACCCAAAGTGATCACTGTGATCAAGATAATGAGAGTCAGAAACCCTAACGGGAAAAGAACACACCTTTTTAATACGGCAGGCAAAGTACCATTTTCCTTCATCTGGACCGTTAGATGTTCTATTGAGGCTACAAGTCCCAGCGCCACAAGCACAAGTAGGAACTCCTTTTATCTCATCACACCATTTAAAAAATCCACACTTCCCCTGAAACCAAATTGAGTTATCACACAAATGCAGATCAAATTAGTAACAGGAAAGGAGTACAATCCACAACCAACTAACCTTTGATTGATCAGCTGGACAAGTATAGAATCTCCTCTGAGGATTTTTGCCGGTGCGGGAGGTAAAGACGGAACAAACGCCGGTACCACAAGGGCAGCGAACCACCGGAATATTAGAAGAATCACCGGGGGAAGAAAACTTAGAAGAGGCCGATATGTTGGAGGTTTTATTGGGGCAATCGGAAGTCCAATGCCCGCGCTCTCTGCAGTTATAACATACATCTTGAGCTCGGTTTCTCTGGGGAGTAATGGGTACATAAGAAGGACGAAGAGGCGGAGTTGAAGGATTGGGATTGGTAACAGTGTCAAGATCCATCTTTTTAGCTTGACTGTGAAAGAGAGTGAAGTGATCGAAAGAGAGAAGACATCTTTGAAAGGATAGCTGCTTCACATTGACGTTGTTTGAGGAGTGATCCTGTCCAACACTAGTGTGATTGCATTTGCATTCGATCGTTACTATTTTTCCCTTCATGATTGCATCATCGTCGTCTATCTTTTACTTGATTCATTTTGGAAAACAAAATGATAATACTATATTAATTAATAATGAGTCATTCACCCATTAAATTGTTTGTAACTTTCAAATGTATCGTAAATTTCCTAAATTTGTTGAAAATACGTTAATTTATCCTACATTTGTCATGTATTGGTTTATAGTAGGTTTAACTTTTTTAAATATGTAATTTTTAATATTTTTCTCTCTACAACTATAAGTTGACACATGACATTGAAGTGACAATCTAATATATTTCTTACAAGTTCATTAGGTATCTGAATCTTTTAAAAATTCAAGGTGATAATTGGTTTTTTCCGACAAGGGATTAATGATGTATTAAACATTAATAATTGATGAAATGAACATCTGATTTTTACAAAGCTAGTTCAATTCAAGTTTTTTATTTAAAAAATAAAATATATGTGGATAAAACAACTATTGAAAAATATTTACAATGATTTGAAATAAAATGATTTTTGATTTTTGATTTGTAAATTTAATTAAGTTTATTTTTGTTTATATGTTAAGATGTCTTTTTAATTAAATTTTGTTTCATTATCTTATGCTTCTTGCATTAATAGGGGCATACACGATAAGAAAAATGCAGAAGAAAAAAAACAGTGGTTCTTTGCATTGATTTTCAATTCTCCGCATTTCTTTCCTTTCTTGTTGTTAATTTCAATTGATTTCTTCAGTCCTCTTATATTGAGGTTTGTCAGGTTTCGTCATTGATACACTCAGTTGAGTTTACCTAACGTTTACTGTTGTATCATGGAAGAAAGTTTACCACGTACTGGGAAACTCTATCTTAAGGAAATCAACTCGAGCCTTATCAAGACCTGTCAATTCCAAGTAAAAGATTTATTTTGATATTTCATTATTTTATATATGGTATTTATTATTACACTTTTATTTGTACAATTTCTGAATATTTTATAATTTAAGTTACTAACCATTTTACTGTGTTTTGACTTTTTTCTGTGTACAAGGAAACATCTCTAACAATTTTCTATTAACAACTTTACTCATTGATTTTAGAGAATTCTATTCTTGTTTCATATTTATTTCTCTCAGGCAGTGTGTATGTATTGTATACATTTTAATTTTTACCAGGATGGATGATATCCATTTTTGGGTAAACTTTCATTTTCAAAATCCCCCTTCATGGCTCATCACTCCCAATCCTTCCTGCCATCAAGTTCATATCTTGGAGATCAAGCCTATGATTTTGTTAGCTAGTATCTAAAGAATTAGAGTTGAAATCTTTGAAATGATTAAGAGAATATGAAACAAGAGTGGGAGGATGAAGAAAAAATGAAAATACTAGTAGATTTTTGAAAAAGCTTTTTGAGCATGTCAGCATCATTAACAATGTTAGGGAAAAAACTTCTCAGTTGATAATGTACGAAATCTCAGGTCCCATTTGAAAAAAATCATATGTATTATTTTGAAAATGAGTGAAACCACGTGATATATTTTTGAAATTTAGCTTAATTATTTAAGCATTTTAGTTTGTTCTTTAGTAAAAAAAGATAAAATTTAATTAAATCTAGATTAAAAATTATAACTCTAAAGATTGTTAGTTTAACTCCAACTTCCTGATACAACTTTTAATTTAATTTTTAAATGCTTGATTTATATATGATAAAGTGAGCATGTTTTTTTTGTTAAAGGAAGGGTATCCACCTTCGGATCCAAATATTAACCCTCACAAACAAGTAGGTGACTCATTAGATGAGACAACTAATCCAAAAATTTAAGAAGGCAGTGATATATCTCAAAGACTTTATATTGAGGATGAATGCGTATCCACACCCAGAAGTTAAACATGTAAACATAACTTAATTTTTACATTTTCATCTGTAAAATTTAGGTGTAGTGTACTGGACTGGTATTTAGAACGAACATTCTTGGGTAAAAATCCCATAGGCCGCCGGCCCGACCCAGTCAAATCCAGCCCATGAATATGTCTACCACAGTTCTGACTTTTGATTTCTTTTGGTGGATGGTTTTACCGTTTCTCCTCTCGTCTTTATAATAACCCTACCCAAGTGATCTCTTAAATGTAGCCGGCCGCCGCAATGGGAGAAGCTATGCATATCTCTTCTTCGGAGGTAACATTTGTTCACCTCCCTCCATTTCTTTCTGTGTTCGTGATTCATAAATTAGTTTTACGACTGATATATCATGTATGCCTATTTCACGGTTTGTTCTGTTCCAGGATAAGATTTTGACGTGAGGAGAGAAAGAGAACCGGACTTTTTTCTCCTGTGTTCTGATGGCAGTTTTACCCATTCACTCGATTCAATCTCTACGATTCTCGACGAGAGACCGTATCGTGTTCCCTACTCCTGATTTCAGGAGAGAAAATGGCAAGAGCAGGAACAACTGTCGTTTAGTTTTTGCTTCTGCAAATAAATCTGATAAAAATCTCTCTCTTGATTCAAAGGTACCTTATTCAGAACCAGCTCCTCTATATGATGTAACTTTTTTGCGTTTCTGATGTGTATATTGCCTTTTCCGGTAATGTGAATGTATAGCATTTGCTCATTTGGCATTTTTTATGCCTTTTTCTGTGGTAGGAACTGTTACATGACTGGTAAAACAAATAAGGGGAAGGAAATCTTTTCACTGTTTCTTGGAGGTGTCTATCGTAGCCCAATATTATATATATCATTTATTAGTTGGCATGTCAAGCTGTCCATGGTTCTATCAGACATAGTCAGATGCCTACTTTGTTATACTGTGGTAGGGATTGTTACATGTCTGGAAAATTAAGGAGAGGGAAGGGAATCTGATTGATGGGTTTCCCATCTTTCTTTTACCATCTCTTGGAGGTGTCCATCGTTGCCCAATAATATGTATTGATTATTATTGGAGCTACATCTGGATTCCACATCTGTCTCCTTCATCTATTTTGTATGTTCTTGATGAATCGCATATGGTATGGTTCCTTTTCGTGCCGATTTAAACGTTTGTTATACGGTTTTACTTGATTGCATATGCTTCAGCCAAACATAGTCAGATTGCTACCAATGTTCATTCTGGTAGGGGTCTTACATGCTTGGGAAATTAAAGATAGGGATGGTGATATTACAGATGGGCTTCTCATCTTTATATCAACCATCTCTTGAAGGTTTTCATCGTTGCCTGATAATATGTATACAACTATTATTGAGCTACATCTGGACTCCACATGTGTCATTGATTTACTTATTTTGTGTGCTTAATTAATAACATTTTGTATGAATCTTGTGGCTCCACATGAGTCCAATCCCTTGGAGATCTTTGTCAAATGTCCAATTTGCTTGATTGTTTGTGATTCATTCAACCGTCATAGTCAGGTGTCTACTCTCTCTGTTTTTTGTAGGGATCGTTACATATTTGAAAAATCCAAGGGGGTTAAGTAAATATGATGGATGTGTTTTCTATCTTTCTTTCATCTGTGTATTGATTTATAAAGCTTCTGCCCTCTTTCTGGGTGTAGCTAATGAAGTATTATATTCTTGAGTTTGTAGATATGTATTCGTTTCTGCTTGATTGCTTGTGTATCTACCAAACAGTCATTTCGACTTTGTTATCTAATCCTGAAAGGGCTATCATGCCATACACCTTTGTGATTTGACTTTTATCTTTTAGTAAGATTGACCTTTATGAATAATTGGGTGTGTGACTATCTTTTTTAGGTTGAGTTGCTCTTGGACAATGTAAAATGGGATGACAAAGGTTTGGCAGTGGCTATCGCTCAAAACATCGATACGGGAGCTATATTAATGCAAGGCTTTGTGAACAGAGATGCCCTAGCTACTACTATTTCCTCAAGAAAAGCAACATTTTACAGCAGGTCTAGATCATCTCTGTGGACAAAGGGGGAGACATCAAAGAATTTCATCAATATTCATGACATATTTCTAGATTGTGATCGTGACTCTGTATGTTTGTTTTAATACTTCAAATCCATATTATATGCTCTTGTAGATATGCAATTAATTAATTATTTGGATTGCTCGTGCAGATCATTTACCTAGGTAAGCCAGATGGACCAACATGCCACACTGGGTCAGAAACTTGTTATTATACATCAGTTAATGATTATCTGGACAATAAACAGGTGAGCAATCAAATTTGTGTGAAGTAATCAATCAGTTTGTAACTTGCGTTTTTTGGATAATTTATAGCTATTTAGAGATGTATAAGCAATTTTGATGATCCATTGCAGGCTGATGGAGATAAGTTGGCTCTAACAACCTTATATTCATTAGAGTCCACAATATCTCAGCGTAAAGCAGAACTAACAGAACCTCAAGATGGAAAGCCCTCATGGACCAAGCGACTTCTACAAAATAACAAATTATTATGTTCAAAAATCAGGTACTTGATTTATGAGCGATGTTGTGAAAAATTGCTAGTTGTTTATCGATACCAGGGGATAGTTCTTGTTTGTGGCCATGAAAATATGCAGTGCTGAAGCACATATTGCCGTTTTTTATATGTAGAGAAGAGGCAGATGAGTTATGTCGAACGCTAGAGGAGAATGAGAGCGGTACACGTACTGCTTCGGAAATGGGAGATGTGGTCTACCACGCCATGGTGCTGTTGGCGCTTAAAGATGTGAAATTAGAAGACGTGATAGCGACTCTAAGACAAAGATTTGCTAAATCTGGCATAGAAGAAAAGAAGAGCCGCAGTCAACAGAATTAGCCGGTAAAATTGTATACAACAATGCCCTGAATTATATTCTTTACTTGAATACCTTGGTAGTATAACTTTCTTTATTATCACATCGTTTTATTACAAGATAACTTTAAAAATTTAGAATTTCGGATTGGATCGAACATTCAGATTCTCAAATAACAGTAGTAAATTTAGGAATCGAATCATTTCCACTGAGTTAAAGCTACAGTTGTTATTCAGGCGGTGGAAGTTGGAATTGTGGTGGTGATTTGGAGTTGGGAATACATTCTTCCATGCAACCAAAGTTATTAGCGCAGCATCCAGTAATGCACTGTATGATATTTAGAAGTTCTTTGATTGCGCATTGGACTGAACAGGTAAGAACATTTTGGCCGCAAGTTCTGATGCATAACATTGTTTTCCCGCCATCTTCTGTTGGAGCCGATATTGCTGCTGCTGCATATATTAACAGCAATATTGCGAGAATTCTTAGTCTGAAGTGGCCCATTCTGGCTCTTTTAACCCTTGTAATGTTGAAATGCTACCATTTATATGCAACAAAAGTGGTGGGTTGGTTGTCAATGTGTGTTGAAGAGAAATTTTATCATGCACAAGGGATGCTTTAACATTAGCTTCACGGAATTATTTAAATTAGAGTGTGTGATTGCATTTTGAGTTTCCTTTATTGCCAAGTTTGCGGGAATCGGGAGGTCAAGTTCTGATTGAATGTTGATTTGGAACCCTTAGTTTGGAAGAAAATCAATCCATGTCATTTTATGATGTTGTCGATCTTAAGCTATGAAGCATGAAAATGGAAATGAAAACATAAATTGAAAACAATTTAAATTTATGGGAATTGGTAAATTTAATGTAAGTTCTTGTTTCGGTAACGGAAATGTAAAAACATGAATGATATTATCAACTAGACAAATTGTTTTAGGCATGCAAATATACATCTCAAATGAATAATTTTTATATATGTTCTTGATGCCGAAAACGTAAAATATGCAAAAGAAAATAAGATTCAAACAACAAATGTTATGATTTTTCCAAAAAAATACGTCAATACTTTTGTGGTTTCATACCAATTTCACCTCCAAAAGGAGTTTGTACATGCTCTTTTTCGAAATTTCATTAAATTTTATATTTTTCACTAAGATGCTCATAATGTATAAGCGAGGTTTGAAAAGTTGAGCGAGAAGCTTATAAGAATAGGATATTTATAGGCCAATGACACTAACCCTTTGTAATCACATTTATGAATGTTATGAGAAGTTATTCTGGTTAAGAAATTCATCATAAATCCTGAATAAAAACATGCTGAAAAATAAAGAGAAAAAACCCACTATGAAGTCATTGATGTAGCACGTCAAACTTACAAATATTAAAATTTTAAACTTTGTTTTCTGATATGTGACCTTTCGGAAAGTCTTAGTGTTACACCCTTCAAATTTTGAAATCAATTTGAAATCATGGATTCAATACCCAACATCTTAAAATGTTCATTTTATTAATAATAAAAGGTATAATGGACAAATCAATCTTCATCTACTGGCGACTCATACATTTGCTTCACTTCTGTAATTACAGTATCACATGTGAATGCCATGCAGTGGCAATCAACCACATGCGATTGGAAATAAAAAAAAAGGGAAAATAATTATGAACTCCCTGAGGTTTGCACTAATACACTACTACCTCTTTACATTTTTTTAATGCAATTATTACATCCCTGAGTTTTGATTTATCCAACTACTACCTCATTTGGTTAATATTCTTCACTTTTCCATCTAAATAATTAATATTATGACGGAATTACCCTTTGTCTTCATCTGTCCATTTAGCCATTATATGAGCGTATTATTACTTCATTTAAATAATTACATTATGTAATTTTTAGATAAAAACAATGAATTAAGTAATACGTGAAAAATTATTTTTTTATTGTATTTTGTTAATAGTCATGAAAATTAATACATGGGCTACTTTGCTCTGATTATATTATATCAAGAAGTTTTGTATATAAAGTTATAAATGTAAGTGCACATTTTTATAACAAAAATTAAAATGTCAGTACTATTTTCTTGCACTAATCTATTATTTTTTTATATAAAATATTTGATATTGCATAATCTTGTTAAAAGATTAATATCAGTGTTCTGATACGTTTTGTATAAAACCTGAAACCATAACTCATAGAAACCGAGGCTTTACAAGATTGACAATCTTTATACTTGAAATGTTGTCGGTGTTTTATGTCCGTGTAAGTAATGTTGTAACTCCATCTATCGCTATAATTTACATCTTGAAACTGAGAAATGTTGTTGAGAATGAACCATTTAGGTGAATTTCAACTCAACTTCATCTTACTGCAAGAAAATGGTATAAGGTCGTTTGAATTTTTTGTTAGAAAATTGTGCATTTACATTTATATGCAAAACTTCTTGATATATTATAATCACTGAGCAAGTTAGCACATGTACTGTCTTGATATATTATAATTACTGAGCAATGTAGCACATGTACTGAACTTTCATGATAACAAAATATAATAAATAAAATAAATTTTTATGCGGCATTTAGTTCATCGTTTTCATCTAAAAAATTTATAATCCAATTAAGTGAAGTAATCGTGCTTATATAATGAAAACATGCTAACTAGAATAATGAAGAAAAAGGGTAATTTTGTCATATTGTTAGTTATTTGGATGGAAAAGTGAAGAATATTAACTAAAGGAGGTAGTAGTCGGATGAAAGCAAAACTCAGGTAGGTAATAATTGTATTGACAAAACGTAGGGAGATAGTAGTATAATAGTACAAACCTCAGGGAGATCATAATTATTTACCCATAAATAAATCAGTAGACTAAGGAAGATTGGGAGTGCAATTGGATGAGGGGCAAAGATAAGCAACTGAGGTTTGATTCTGCGCATACTCTGGGCAACTCGATCTGTGCCTTAAAAAGACAAATAATCATACAATACGAACTTCACAATCCAAGTTTGTGTAAGGACTAATAACAATATTACAAGAAAAACTATAGCAGCGGAATATAAAAAAAAGAACACAGGGATTTTTACTTGGAAACCCCAATTGAAGTTAGGGAAAAAATCACGGGACAAACTCGGATTTTTTTCTTCCACTCTAATAATAATAGCAGGTACAAAAGAGATTATTACAAAATAGTATCACTCAGATGTTTCCAAAAAAACCTCATTATTTTCTCTCTTCCTGATTTTTAGAAACCCCTTTTCTAAAAATCTCTACACAGATATTGATATATCTGTGTTTTCTTTTCTTTTGTTGTGTTTAAAATGAGGCAGAAACCTCTCTATTTATAGGAATTTGAAGACGCGTATCTTCAACTGCCTATTAAATCCCTTCAATTACTCCTCCAATTTCACCGGTAATTGCTGACAAAATCTGCCCCCTTATTTCAATTGTGACTTTGTCGGTCACTCTTTTCTTGTCTTCTTCTTTTTTTTCTTTTTTCCTTTATAATTATATATATAGTGGATCCCACAAGTTGAAGGGACACCACTCAATAATATATAGATCAACAATAGCTATGGAAAGAGCAGCAATGTGGCGGGAGCTAGTACCGATCATTGTTAAAATGTCAAATGTGATTGTATGTGGAGACTTTAACGAAACATTACATAATTTTGAATGGTTACACTTTAATGGCACATTTTAGAGAATTCCTTGATGATTTTAAATTGATTTATCTACCACTTCAAGGGAGGGACTATACATGGTCAAATCAGATCTCATACATGAGCATTGATAGAATCTTTGTGTCAAACTCAGTTATTGATTTGTGGCTACGCTAAATTTTCACCTTGGACTCTACCTTATCAAATTACCTTCCGATTATCTTTCACTCTCATAATCGAGGTTTCCAAGGGCTGAATTTATTTTGATCGCTTAATTACTGGTGGGACAACTACGCTTTTCAGCCCTTTATCAAAGACAAGTGGAATGAGATACAATCAAGCTTCCAACAGAGAGACATTGAATTTAAATTGAGGCAGCTATCTCTCGCAATTTAACGATGGCATTCCGAGAATTATAGCCTAGTTCAAACCGAGATTAAGGGTTTGGAATCACAAATCTTGTCCCTAAAGTCTTGCTCGGCAACTCGCCCTCTTTCAAAAGTTTCAATTTTAGAATTACATTCCTTGTGTTCCAAAACTTCTTGATAAATGGAAAATAATGGAAAGGTTACGTCACCAAAAATCGAGGCTATCTTAGACACTTTTTGGAGATGGCGATTCTTCTTTTTTCCATAGAACTACCTCAGCAAGGTTTCAAAACAATAAAATATTGCATCTGGAAACTAAAAGGAGCTTGATTCACGACTTGGTGAAAATTAAGACGGCAGGGAGAGCTTTCTATGCACAATTATTCTCGGGGTTCAGTTGAGGTACCATTTTCCTTGCGCCGTATGAATTTTAATGTTGTAAATGTAGACTCGAACTCACGGCTAATTGCGTCGTTCACAAAAGAAATTTTGGGGGCGATTAAGTCATGCAATGAGAATAAAACACCTAGACTACATGAATTGAATTTCTTCTTTTACAAGAGATTTTGGGATGATCTCAAACAGGACTTTGTTACATCTTTTCAATAATTTTCACTCGACTTCACAGCTGCCAAATTCAATAAAGGCGCTACAGTGTTATACACGGTCGTTATCCCAAAAATTCCGAGTCCGTGCTCTTTAACAAATTTTAAGCCAAATGCACCAATTCATGGGGTCTATAAAATTGTGACCAAGGTTCCATCACGTCGATTACAATCATTGTAATCTGAGTTGATTTTCAGGGATCAACTCGCTTTTGTCAAGGAGATAAGCATTCATGAAAGCTCTTTATAGCCTTTAGTGTTATTCATTTGGTGCATTCGAGTCTGACAACTTGCTTGGTTCTGAAGCTTGACTTCCATAAGGCATTTGACAACATGTCTTGGCAGTTTATAGACACAGTGTTACAGAAAGATGGGTTTTGATTATAGGTGAATTTCGTGGCTAGCCAATTGTCAGAAGAATTCTACCAATCTTAATTAACGGAACATTGTGCTCACCTATTCGCCATAAAAAATGAGTGAAACAAGGCAACCTTTTATCTTCGTTCATCTTTGTCCTTGTATTTGAAGGGTTAAAACAGCTAATTGACACAAGCATTAGCGATGGTTTGCTACCTATAGACTCCGGCTACATGAGTGGTTATCTGACTTATCATTTCTGCAGTTCGCAGATGACATGCTATGCTTTCTGCCAGCAGATGCATCTTTGATTTCAATGTTTGCACGAATTGTGAGATGTTTCGAGCTCATTTCTGACCTCCAAATATATTATCATAAGAGTTCAATTTTAATCATTAGTGTATTATCATTAAATATAATTCAATTCAATTAAGTTTAGGTCCATTAAATTCAGTTCAGTTCTATTATGTTCAGTTCAAAACCGTTAAAGCCTAATTCATTTATATATAATCAATTTTCCAATGCATAGAGAATATCAGCGTTGATGAAACTTTTTTGGTTGAGTAGAAGTGTTTTGAATATTCAATTTGAATTGGTATTGTGAAGGGTTGAACCCTTGGATTTGACGGCGGACTTAAAAAAGCCAGTTGAGAAATTGAAACAAAAAGAACATATAGTAGATACAAGAAATCAGTTTAGTATATTTAGAACAATAATGAAATTCAATCAAATTAAGCAGGTTTTAGTGTTCCAGTCTTGCAGATCGTTTTCGTAGTTTCAACTTAAACTTTTTTAGCCGCAAAAAGGACTTTTATTAACTCATAAACTTGGGGACTTTATATAGGACCGGCTCCTCTTTCATGGAATGTGCATACTCCTACCCACATACCAATGGAGCTACAAGTTGTATTAACGAGACCTAAAATGATACAAATGACGGAATTTGTATGAGAACGCAAATTTCAACTTCCGTAAGCATACAATGATTTTCGTTGAAAAATTAAATGGACTTGCAAATGATACTTAGTAACTTTTTCAACTCAATTGTGCCATTTAATCCTTGAATTTAAGAGATATGGGTTTCTTTGCTGATAAACGAAATCTACACAAGTCTTTGACCGATAAAAATTTTATATGAAATTTCATTTTAAGGATCCTTTTATGAGGTAAACCATGATAGAGTAAGATAAGCAACCCATACAATTTATGTTTCCCTCTGTTACTCAATGTACGACTCTCGATACTCTAATGTCTTGTTTGGTTGGCGGAATGGAATAGAATAGAAAATGAATGCAAAACGTCAAATATTATACATGAGTCCGATATTGGAGGAAATAGCTCTTCATAGTTTCCATGAGAATCACGGAATAACTATTCTTTCATTTTAAAAAGAAATAACTATTCCATGATTCCCATGGAAACTAGGATGAACAATTCCCTCTGACGTTAAACTCATGTATCATATTTGACGTTTTTGCATTTGTTTTATATTTTATTATACTCTATTGCATTTCACCAACCAAACGAACCATAACAATCAAACGTGGAATGTCTATACCCAAATATTTTAGCCGTTATAACTCCTACCATGCCGCCGGGAGTTGCCATTGTTACAATCCACGGAAAGTATATATATTATTGTTGTGATTTCACTATGCTTTACTGTTCACGAGTATTCAAACTTGGAGTAAGAAAGCAAATCACAAAATGAAACGTAGAAAAGAAACATTAGGCCTATATAGGCCTAGAAATACAAAGTAGTGAGATATGAAAATGACACACCACCTAACACCTAAAAATGCTACTTTGAAATAGGAAATACTTACCCACTAGCACATTATTTCAACAAATTAATGTGACTCGTTACCAATACAAATTCTAATACTTTAAAACATAAATTAATTTTTAAGCACATTTCAATACCATCCCTTGCTTCAAAATCTAGAAAATATTATGAAGCATTTCTCTTCTCTTCTCTTCGTATACACAAAAAAAATAGTGATTCAATATACACAATTACAGACAAAGGGTGGTCAGCCCATCACCGCTCCTAATTTTACTTAGTTGAAATTACAAAGATAAATATTTTTATAACATTACTCTTTTAGAGAATTTTTTTTCTAATTTTTTCAAATGATTCAAGAAAAAAAAATAATGAACCTATGCTAGAAAGTCTATTGCATCATCATAAATTACAATTGTTGAGATATTTTGAGTGCAAACAAGTCAATGAAAAATGGAAAACTATTAAACCTATTGAATGAACAAACTAGAGCAAGCTTGATCGAGCTTTTAAAACTCCGTTGTTCAAACCCAATTCAAACTGCATTTTATAATATGTATTTCAAACGTGAAAAGATGATTAGACCTTGTGGTATTTAATATTTATAGTAGTTAACTTATTATAATTTACATAACTTATTAAATGTGTAACATACGTACATTTCAAAATGGGTTTTTGTTTTTGAATAAAACTCTAGATCAAAACTTATAAAACGTGTAATATACGTACATTGCAAATTGGGTTATTAAATGGGTTTATTTGGGCAGATCAAACCTATATTAGAATATATTTTCAAGTCCATGAAGGATGAGCCGAATGATCCATGGGACACTTGGAAAGGCCTGAGTCAAAGAGAACACAATTAACTTACCAAATTCATCAATATGCGTAAGATATTATTAACAAACTAAAAAACTCATAAATAACAGATTAAAAATTTTCTCCATCAATCTCCCAAAATTTTGGAAACTAAGTAATGAAATAAAATAATCAGCTGCCTGAAGTCCAACCACATCACTATAAAGATGCACAAATGAGCCTATAAATAAGAAGTGGACAAGCATGGTAGAAGCACAATCAAACATTTTTACAAGTGATCGAGTAGAAGTGAGATAAGAGAAGAAATGGAAAGGCAAATGGTGAAGAAGACGATGACACGGGTATTTGGGTATTCGGGTTGGTTATTTTGAGCATGAATAATGCTGGCAGAGTGAATGCACTTTCATGTTCAGAAGCTGTAGCGACATTGAATCCTTGCCTCCCATTTTTGCTATATACAAGTCCATCACCTTCATTTGCATGTTGTTCGGCAGTAGAAAAGGTGAAAGAAGAAGCAAGCACCACATAAATACGTAGAGATTTGTGCGCGTGTTTCAAGCAAGCTTCTCGTTCTTTTGGTATAGATACCGGCAAAGCTAAGCAACTTCCTGATCCATGGGCGGAGCTAGGGGGTAGCGGAGGTGGTCAGCTGCCCACCCTATTCGCCTGAAAATTTGGACCCCCATATGTTTGTTCATGCTCTCGCCTACCTCCTTCAACCATTGCCGCCGCTTGCAATTTTTTTTAACTGGTAAGACTCATCTCTTCTCCCTTCTTTCTTTATTTTTTTTACCCTAATTAAACAAAACGACGTCGTTTTGAATAAGTTTTTAAAAGACCAAAACGTGGTCGTTTCAATGTCTAAACAATTAGGTTAATTAAGGGTCTCTCTTCTCACTTCACTCATTGATTCTTCGTTCTTGATCAAAATCTCTGTCTCTTGGAATCCATTCACCTCTGCCTACTCTTCAAGTTACTCACCTTTGACGAATTTCAAGCTCCAAAACGCTTGGCAGTCTGCAACCAAGTCCAAGCTTCAAACGCCATTGCAGGTTTGCCTCCTTATTTTGTTTTTTGTTCCAAATTCATTAGAGAACGAAAGCTGATTTTGTTTTCCTTCCCACAAACAATTGCTTACTTGATTTCAATATAATTAACCAAATTACTTCATTTCTGTGCTAATAGTGCTAAGAATTTGGAATTTTTAAATTAAATGGTTTGTACTCTGTTGAACTGTTGTGCTTTTTGCATAGTTTTATTTTAGTTCCAAGTTCAAGTCATTCGGTACTATGAAATTGATTTTTGTACATTGAATTTGAAAAATTAATTGTGTAATTCATAAATAATTAGTTTGATTTTGAAAATTGAAGTTCAGTAGCGTATATACATATGCTTACATTAACCAAATTTCTATTTCAAAATTGGATTTTATTGTTTTTCACAATCAGGAATACATTATTAAATTGATTTCTGTCTTTTTGATTCATTCTGAAATTGTGTTAGGTTCAATTTTATAGGTTGTTAAAGTATTGAAATGTTGAGATATTTTGGACAAAAAGACCTAGGGTTCTAGACGAGACTAATTCAGTGGAACAGCCACGACAAACTTTACATCATGATGATTTAGAAGCTAGAGTTTCGGATGAGACTATTTTAGTTGAACAACCACCACAAACTTTACATGGTGATTTAGAAGGTGTACCTAGTGACATAGTACTTGATCCTGGATTACGCAAGCCTATCAATAGTTTTGATGTTAATATACGAGATCGTATACGAAGGCAGTATGTAACTAAAGGCCCTTGTCAATCCAAAGGGCATGATTACCTAGAAAACTTTACTCGGGTGGAGATATGAGGAGTTTTAGGGATGTTTGGTATGAAAAGTTTAATTGGTTGGAGTATAGTATAGCAAAGGATGCTACTTTTTGTTTTTCTTGCTTTCTTTTTAAGGATAAAATTAAAGACAATGATGTGTTCACAAGGATTGATTTTTCTAATTGGAAAGATGCATTATCAAAATACCGAATTCATGTTGGTTCAGTTGATAGAGAGCATAACAAAGTAAGAATTAGGTTTGAGAATTTCAAAAAACAAAAACAAAGTTTGAATTGTATTATCCAATGAAACAACATGAGAAGAGAAGAAGCTTATCGAACTCGTTTAACGTCAACTCTTGATGTCATTCGATTTCTTTTGCTACAAGGTTTTCCAATGAGGGGACATGATGAGTCAAATTTTTCATCTAATAGGGGTAACTTTTTGGAGTTGTTGAAGTGGTATGACTTGCAAAAAGAAGAGGTTGGAAGTGTTATTTTAGATAATGCACCCGGAAATAGTCAAATGACATCTCCACAAATTCAAAAGGACATGGTGAAGGCTTTTGCAAATGAAACCACTCTTGCTATATTAGCTGACCTTGGTGATAAATTGTTTTGTATTTTGGTTGATGAGGCTCGTGATTGTTCTGCAAAGGAACAAATGGCTGTTATTATCAGGTATGTAAATATGCGTGGGCAAGTAGTTGAGTGATTTTTAGGCTTGGTTCATGTAAGGGAGACATCATCAAAATGTTTGAATGAGGGTATTGATACTTTATTTGTTAAGCATGGTTTATCTTTGTCAAGATTGAGAGGTCAAGGATATGATGGTGCATCAAATATGCGAGGCGAGTTTAATGGCTTAAAGGCATTAATTTTAGAAGAAAATCATAGTGCTTGGTATGTTCATTGTTTTGCACATCAACTCCAATTAGTAATTTTTGCAGTATCTAAGGTGAATCGATACACTTGTGATTTTTTTAATTACCTTGCAATGATTGTGAATGTATGTGGATCTTCTTGTAAAAGAATAGATAAAATTCGGGAGTTGGAGCATACTAGAAAGGTAGCGGAGCTTGAAACCAGAGAAAGATTTTCTGGTACTGGAAAGAATCAAGAAACTTTCTTGAATCGACCAGGAGAAACTCGATGGGGGTCACACTACATAACCTTGATTCGCCTTAATGATATGTGGCCCTCGGTTGTAGAAGTGCTTGGAAATGTCTTTGAATATGGAATTGATAGGGAATCAAGTGCTCAAGTTAGGGGTTTTGCTTAAACAAATGAAATGCTTTGAGTTTGTCTTCCCTATGTTCTTAATGAAGAATATGTTGGGTATGACAAATAAATTATCCATGGCTTTGCAAGAGGGGGATCAAAATATTTTAAATGCCGTCAATCAAATTAGATGTGTGAAAAAAGATCTACCGGAGTATAGAGATTTTGGATGGGATGATGTACTGAAAGAAGTGGTGGCATTTTGTACAACTAATGAAATTCCTGTAATCAATATGGAAAGTATTGTTCCAAGGCATGTTCGTGTGAAGAACGACGGGAGAAAAGTCACCAACTATCATCACTATCGCGTCGAAATTTTTTGCGAAAAATGTTTAATTTAATAGATAAGTTAACTGAATGCATATTTGTAAACATAATCCCCTTTTAAATTTAGTTATATATTACCATGCTCATCGATTTTATTTGGCACAATTTTTTTGGTATGGCCATTCTATTGACATCCTTACTTACTTAGAAGTAACGAAAGAAATCTGAATGTGCAGTGTTGTAAGAAAAGATGATCATGAATGTTATTTTCTATGTCTGTCCTTTGACATTAATACTACTGTTATTGTCCAAACTTCAAAAATAAATTAAAAAAGGGGATTATATAACAGTAGTAATTAAATGTAATATACATGTATATTGTTTTCTTATTAATATAATATAATTGTTACATTTACCTTAAGTTTCATATTTTTATTTCATGATTAAACTTATATATATATTTAATTTAACTACTCTTGATTATCTGTTAGGTTCTTGATTCAATTCTTTATGAGATGGATCGTCGTTTTTCTGAAGAAGGCACAGAGTTACTTTATTGTTTTGCATGTCTTGATCCTAAGAATAAATTTTCTAATTTTAACGTGGATAAGCTTTGTTGTCTTACTAAGCTTTATCCAAATGACTTCTCGAAAACGGAGTGCTCATGCATGCCTCAAGAACTTCAAAGTTTTCTACGTGATATGGGAGAAGATAATTGATTTTTTGATGTGGATAATTTGGGAAGTCTTGCGACAGTGATGAAGGAAACTGGAAAAGATAGAATCTTACAGTTAGTTTATAAATTGGTTGAATTGGTTTTGTTCCTACCAGTCGCTACTGCATTAGTTGAAAAAGCATTTTCAGCAATGAAACATGTGAAGAATGATTTGAGAAATAAAATGGGTGACGAATGGTTGAATGATAGCTTGGTGGTGTTCATTGAACGTGATATATTTGCAGCAATAGACAACGAAGTTATTTTGCAGCATTTTCAAAAAATGGATACTCGAAGAATTCAATTATCTAGAGCAAAGTAAACCGTATCTTATTTTGTTAATTTTTATTTGTTCATATATTTTGGATATATATTTATAAAAATTTTCCCGGAAAACTTTTAAGCTGGAAATTTTTGTTCTATATAAATCCGCCTACCCTTCTAAGAATTTCTGGCTCCGCCACGATCCTGATCTTTGCCATGTTCAAACTCCCGTGCCGATCCCAATATTGACTGCTCCACGTATGTGTTCCTACCATTTTTACCTTTTTATTTTATAAACAGTTTATTTTAATAATTCTTTGACTGATTTTTTTGTTGTGTTATGTTCTGCAGGATCCCAGCTTAAGTGAACTATTTAAATAATTGTTATTGCAGAACTCTTACTAGAGTATTTAATGAAAATAATCATGTAATGATATTGTGTTTGATATCATACGATCAATCACCAAACAATATATAATATGAATCAATGAGTTTTTAAATGTATTTCATTTTCATATATTTTCAATAATGCAACATCCTAATACAATATAAACATTTTATCTCATTTAAATTCCCATGTATAACCCTGCAAATTCCAATGCACATAAGGCCTTTAAGACATGAAAACATAAAAAATAGATAAAAGTTTTCATTTCAATATATTTAAAGCAGCTCTTAGTGTGATGATTGTGGCTTCGAGTTGAACTTTCTAAGCCATTAAAGGAATTTGATAGTTATACAGGGAAGGGCCCTTTACATGGAATTTAGTCTTTATTTACAAATATCTTGGTGCGTATGAATGGGATCCAAAATGTTATAAATTAGATTCTAAGTGAAGCAATACCATAAACAAATAGAAATGAGAGTCCTATTCCATATAAGAGGACACGATCCTCAATGGGGCTTAGCTTTTATATAAATCAAGTCTTTTCAGTTGCCAATACCACATTGTGGTAGACCTATATTTTCAATCCATGCATGGCACCTTTCTTTGATAGAATTTAATCTTCATATTTACAGTTGTTTTATTTCCCATTCACTAGTGATATGTCATTATTGAGAAAAATGAAGTTGTTGAGAAAGGACTCCATTTCAGCTCGTGGGGGGTAGATGAGCTGATTTCACAGTCGATGCACAAGAGCCCATCAATCTCTTAGAGCATCTTGAGTAGCTTGTCTATTTCATAAATTATCCTGACATATAGGAAGGAATAGACAATCAATTTGAAATTGCATCTTTAGTAGCTTGTCTACATTAAATACTATTTTAAATGGAATAAACAATCTACTATTCCTGTCATTTTTTTAAGAGATACTATTCCTATCTTAAAAATAGACATTGTCTATTTTTAAGACTATTGTCACGTTATCAATAGAAACTTCTACTCCACATGCTACCCAGATTTGAAATCTACAAGCTACTAAAGATGCTTTTATCACATCAGCACCATTGCCACGTGAACAGTAGGTTGTTAGGAGGATGAAGATGTCATCTGTAACTAATTATGCCAAGTTGGCAACTCGCCCTAACAAATTTCCCTCCAATTTTCTTCTGATATTTTCCAGCTTTTTAGATTGTAATATTTTTTTTGAATCACTTTTAGATTGTAATATGAATAAGCTACTGCAGCATTTGTTCTAGTTGCGAGCTTTTATTTGTAATTCACTTTCTTCTTCATTCAATAACAAATTTACTTTGTTCTTCAAAAACAACCTAATCTATTAACTGTTGGAAAAATATTGTTATTATTTCAAAAGAATATATTTTGACATTTTAACTAAGCCGTTGTATAATATTGTTGGAAATACTCGGTCCACCGGTGAGCGGGTCAATCGGAACAAAGAATCCGATCCAATTTAGTTATTTGGATTAAATTGAAAAATTATAGAACTTTAAAGAATTAATTACAAATAATCAAGAATTTAAAAACTTAATTGTAAATATCAAATTCTTTCTAATATGTAAAAGAAATACACGGAAGTAACAATTATGAGAATTCATTTTTCACAATAAATTGATTTCATTATCATTTTCCAACCAATTCTCTCTTCCTGGTATTTCTTTTCGTGATGAAACATCGCAAATCGATAAGTTATCGATTTTAATCGCTGCAGAAGTTGTGGATACATATCCATACTTCGATAAATTGTGAGATGGATCCAATTCGACATTCAATGTGACATTCTTCTATCTTGGACATAAGGAAAAAGTAAGTACCGAATTCGTTTCCGATTTACATTTTCCACCAAATATTATTACATACTATTTCTATTATTATAATATTTAATATATATATTTTTACTTAGTAACCGTATATACTTTATATAATGTGTTAATATTTAAACCACTGTTTTAAAAATCCCCGCCTAGGTCCGCCTAGGCCCCGCTTAGGCGCTATTTTGAGGGTCGTCGCTGGCCCCGCCTAGCTCCTAAACTCTACTGACTAGCGCCTAAGTCCGCCTAGGGGAGAGCAAAAGACCAAAAAAACCGAACCGAACCGGCGAACCGGACCGGACCGGACCGAACCGAACCGAACCGAACTAGTTTGGTTCGGTTCTTGGTCCACATATATGAATAATTTGGTTTTCGGTTCGGTTCTCGGTTTTTGGAAAAAAACCGAATAAACCGAGAACCGAACCGAATTAAAATCATATATAAATTACTGTATTTTAGTTTAGATACAATGATTTGTCAATTTGTCTTTGGACCAATACTTTTAGTTTATGTGATTTATTAATTTATGAGATGGTGTTCTTAAGTTTCATTAGATGGTTGCATTTGATTCTTATATTATATTTTGAAATTAACATTAGATGATATCTAGAAAGCAAACTTGATAGTAGGTACTGATTCTTGAATGTGGTTTGATTTGTTGCATTTAACCATTTGTTTCGGTCTATAGAAATATA